>JAQIFY010004398.1:0-11798 GCA_028533085.1 Varecia variegata | reverse complement strand
TTGCTTTAAATTAGTAGATTCTGAAATAGCTTTCCTTGCATGTCTAAAATAAAAGTATTGCATGTAAAAAAAAAAAAAAGATACAATATGGATCTGAAATATAGGAACATATATAACCATATATAGGTATAAATCTATTTATCTATACATATGTCTAAATTCTTACAATTATTTTTTAATGTTTTCTTAAAAATAAAATTTTTACATTATTTGGAATAAAATGTTTCAGTTATGGCACACATTTACTTTCCTGGCTATTTTAAAAAGTGGTTAATGACTTCAAGTGTATGAATAAGAAAAAACAACATATTTATGTAGTCTCTGGAGAAAGCTAAAATGGCTACACATTCATCAAAACTTCTCCTATCAAGAGGTTGGGTCTATGTTCCCACATCTTCAATATCAGTGAGCTTCTATCTACTTTGACACAGTTTGAGTAATTCTATGTCAGTTTCGAGGCCCAAATCTTAATTGACTGGCAGTTTTCATTTCTTGGCTTTTGAAACACTTGTTCATAGGACACAGTGACCATGCACTGAGGAAACCGAAGAATCCTGTGAAGAAGCCCAAATGGAAAGAAATAAATATCCCTAGTGGATAAGCCTGGTGGAGCTCCCAGATAAAAGCTGTCAGTAGTGAGAGTAGGGCGTTTTGAAAGAGAATCCTCCAGCCCAGTGATACCATCTCAGCTTATGCCTCATAAATCTTAAATGAACTATCCCCAAGAAGCCCTGCTCAATTTGTAGACTTGTGAAAAGCAACAATAAAAAAAATTATTATTGTTCTGTTAAATGACTAGAGGGGAATTTCATACACAAAAATAGATAATGACACAATTTCCCTTTTATCACGTAAAATTTAACAATTATCCTGAAATCAAATAGAAAATAACACGAGTTTATTTTCCTATAATTTGCCTACTAATTATTTTGCAAGAAAACAGAGAGATAATAAAAATATACATATGAAGTTATGGTATTTTAGATACCTGATTTTATTAGAAATGTATTGTTGTTTGTGAATTGTTTGGAAACACTATTTTTTTTAAGTGACACGAAACTGACATACAATTACTCAAACTGTGTCAAAGCAGATAGAAGCTCACTGATATTGAAGATGTGGGAACATAGACCAAACCTCTTGACAGGAGAAGTTTTAAGTAATCATTATAGGAATGCATTACACATTATTTGATTTATTCAAAAGCATTATTAGAGTTATTATTCTATCACTCACATCTACATATTTGAAGACCAGGTAAAGGCATAGCTTTAAAAATAGAAAATAATCAGTTTTATTCTCAATACAAAAGTAAAAATGCTGAATTGAAATGGATTAGAAATGTTTTACATATGTAACCTTCTATTCCTACCAGCCTTATATAAAATTATCTACTTTCAGTATTATATGAGTTATAACCAGACATGATAATTGAAAAAGGCAAATCAGAGCCAGTCCTTACCTTCAACTTCCTTAGAATTGACTATAAATGGCAGAAATTGAAAAACAAAAAATAGAATATAGCGAGATATGAACTATAATAAACACAAAGAGAACTTAACCAGGAAGCATTGTAATAAAACTGCTCAAAAGCAGTAATAAAGAGAAAATCTTCCCCCCACCCAGGTTCTTTGAGGTATAATGGCAAGTAATAGTGTATATACTCAAGGCATACATGATGCTTTGATATGTTATATATTCTGCAATGATTACCATTTAAATGATTAAATTTAAATGATTACCATTTAAAGAATGAAAGGAGAAATTGTATGAGTACTAACGAATACTACATATCTGTTTAAAAAAAATAAGATGAATTTGCTTGACATGACAGTTATCAAGACAGAATAATTGTTATAAATAAATATATAAATATATTTTATATCTGTATATGTGAACAGGATAATCAAAAAGTAGCTGATAACACTATTCAGATAATTGATAATAAGACACTAAAATAATCAATATATAATAAAAATACTTTTATGTGTATTCATGATGAATGTAAATGCATAAAAGTATTTATACAAAATTGATAAAAGCATTACCCTTTTGGAGGTAACTTGGATTGGGGAAGTGGCCAGGGGGAACAGTAATGCTGCTTAAGTTTGAACTATGTTTACAGTGAGAATGTTAACATTTACTATGTGTACCTAAAAATGATTTTCAAAATTATACATGAGTGTGCTTTGTAAAAAGTGAACAAAACGTTATGACAAAGGAATGACAACACAAATGACAAACAAATATCAGAATGTGCCACAGCTTCTATGAGTCAGTACAGGGATCTTTAAGAATGAACATATCAAAGCTAGAATATGGAAAAATTAGTGAAAGACTTATTCATGATGCTATCTAAATATCCTAACAACAACATCAAAAGAAGTTGTCATGAATGCAGAGCCACTTATCCTGGAGAAGCAGTGTGTGTTCTAAAGAGGATATTTATACTCAATAGAACTCCAGTCCTTCCACAATGAGAGTACATTTAAAAGAAATTTCCTTTCAATATCTTCTTCCATGATAGAGAAGAAATTATTGACTCATTGGAACTAACATTTATTGAATGCACACTATATTCCAGGTTTTGCACTGGACAGAGAGGTTCAAAATATGTGATGTATCTCTAATTGCTCTGAAAAAATAAGAAAATATTTTGATTGAATTACTCTGATTTTCCCATTACTATAAAACCCACACTGATACGATTGCTTAAAACTTATTTCCCTGTACATTCATCAAGACCGCTTCATTGATATTCCAGCCATTTAACACAACCTTTTCCCACTAATTCATGACATATAGATATACTCTTTCCTTCTCTATTTACTCAGGGGATAGTGTGATGCTATTCTAGAACTCTGACTGGAATGAGGCAAAGTCTCTAAGCAAAATTATTTTAGCTTCTGTGCTTAGGGCTTATATCTTTAATATTGCACTGAGTCTTAAAATAGAAGATCAAAGTGAAAATCAGTGAAGCTTACCCAAATGTCAGAATTGGTTGTACTTTTAGTTAACAAGAGAAAATGAAAAGACTTGCATGATGTTATCACCAGGACAGTAATTTAAATGTCGATTATGACTGTACTCATTATCAAATGAAAATTAATGCCCTTAAAAATCATATATAATCTGAATGTCTTTCATAAAGTTCACACCTAAAGAGGTCACATATTTATAATGTTTCAGAAATATCAATATGTTTGTGTGTGCATATTATATGTGCATTTTACAGCATACAAACTAGAAATTCACTTGAGTTCCTCTTCACATTAAAATTTAGCACATGTTTAATTAAATTGAATAGTTGCCGCTCCAGGGATAAGAGAGCAGCAGTACTGATTTCTACTGTACTATAAGAGAATCTAACGTGTGTGTTTAACTTTTCGTGTGTCAACTAAAGCACACAGGCCACTATGAGGAGAATAAAATAAATAGCATTAGTGTCAGCAAGTACTCTGTTAATCATTTAATTAACAAAGCTGAAAAATAACAAAACTGATTTTTTCTCCAAACATGGTGATTGAAGACCTGTTTACTTTGGTTAGCAAGGACTCTCTTCATTTTAGATTTTTATAATTTGTCATAATCCAGAATTAGGGTGGGATTTCAAGAACATTACAACTAAAATGACAGTAAAAGTGGTGTCCAGGTGATTTCTAAACAAATAAATTCCACCAAAAGCAATAACATATAATAATTAATGTGTTCCAAGTAAGATAGTAGAATTTATTTAAGGCAAATGAACAAAATATCTTTCTGAGTCTCATCCTCAAAAGAGGAGTAATTTTGCAATGCTATTCTATTGCTATATAAATAATTTATATATAATCAATATATAGTTTCCTCTTTAGTGCATATATATATATAATATGTATTTTAGATTTAAATAAGAGCATGGAAGTCAGAGGTGAAAAATAATATGATTGAATTTTTAAAGGGATTGGCTGTATTAGAATAGAGACCTTAATGTTTGAAAATATATATTAAAACCACATTTCACATACCAATAATTAATGGTTGCTTCTGAAGAAATAAACCACATGAAGGGAATTCAGATGTTCCTGACTAAAGTGGTTGCTGAGATAAATTCCTAAAAGGAAAATAAAACAAACATGCCATTAAAATAGAAATTTCTCTTCAACAAGTATTATGCTCAGTAAAATAGAGCATAAAATTAAAAATCTCACTTAAAAAAAGAAAAAGTTTGAAATGAAAGTTAATGATGCATAAGTCATGACCTATTCTTTACTTGAATAAAAGAAAAGAAATGGCAAAAGTAAATATTAGCAGCATTTTAAAGAGGGCAATACAGGTCCAGTAAAAATGTGAGTTCGACAGGATGAAAGCCTTGGAAATACAGAGAGGTAGAGTATTAATAACTGGGAAACTATTGGGGTTTTATAGTATGAGTGTTGCAATGGCTGAGAAGGAAATCAGTGCACATATTTTTAAATGCATAATTGTTTTTGGTCATTAGAGTATTTGTCCACAATTAATGTTTTCCCAACAAAGTAAATGATACCCTGATGGCCCACCTTCATTAACATATCTTTAGAAACTTAGCAATTCTCTTCTTTCTCAGCCAAAACATTTTGAAACTCACTGCTTTTTCATGTGGAAATCACTTTACCCATATTCGGTCACTACTAGACCTGTTGCTCTGGGAAAATTAAGTGTAAATTGTAAAGAAAAAAGAATAATATATTTGTTCTCTTCTTATAAACTTGTACACCTACAACATAGCAAAATGGATATCCATTACAATATTTAAAAAAGTATTATTACTACTAATTTATCCATTAGAAGATTTGGAGTAGTGTCCATATCTAGAGATTACTCTAATGAAGGAAAATTCATGCTTTCATTAAAAGCTCAACTTGCAAATAGAAGAAACTCAACTTGGATTTATGTAGCTAGAGTTCTAGTTAAGAACATGACCCAAACACACAGCTATTATATTTTAATTGAAAAAGTCCAATCACATAGATTTTTCAAAGGTTAAAATGTCTTTAGTGAAAAATTAGTCTTCATATTTTCTATAGGTTCTTTAATATATGTGTTGACATTTAATAAAAACATAATTGAGAAATTACTTACTCTTTAGAGCAGATATTCTTTGACCCTGTTATGGGCAGTAAAAGAAAGCAGTGAGATCTAAGGATTTCACTGAGCAGTTTTATAGCAGTAGACAAAGCAGTTTCATTATCACAGGCTGAATTTTCTCTTGTGATTCTTAGGCAATTCTTCTACTGCCCTTATTGCAGTCAATTCATTATTTTAACTGTTTTTCCTCTGAAGTCATGTTGTTTCATTAGTACCTTGGTTTGTCCTGACTCTCAAGGCTCCCTTTAACCTAAAAGTTATTCTGATGGGTCTAAGACAGGAATTCCTCTCAAAATCAATTTGAAGGCTGCAAAGATATTTAGTGTAGTATTTGGAATAAATATTACTTTAAGTTGAAACACCCATCCCTGAAGGGCAAAAACTAATATAGTCCAAGCAATATGCTGTTGGCAGATCTTAAATAAGCTCTATCCTCTCACGGGTTGAGAGGAAGATTGCTTATGCTTCATGAGAGCTCAGCTTCTTGTATCAGGAACATAAAGGATGAGCTTCTGTCCTGAAGGACCATTTCACAAATATTGGTATTTTTATAGTGTATCTCATTTATTTGTTGTAATAAAACACATCTATTTTTCCAATGTTTCACAAATTTAACATAGTGATCAAATTTTCTCTTGCTCAAACACATTGCCCAAGGCAAATATCAGCATTTCTGGTGACATCTTGTTTTGGGTTACGAATTGCATCCAACATCTGAGAAAGGTTCACAGGGAGCTATTTGATCACAGACTCTTCCTCGAAGATGAGTTACCTCTAAAGTCATTTGTCCTCTTTCAGTAATTTACTCATTGTGATCTGAGATTATTTTAAAATTTCAATTACATTATATATGAATTTACAAAAAGTTGCTTAGTCCACAACAGAACCCATTTGAAACCCAAATCCACCTCATATTTCGTACAAATACTTAACAAATGTGGGTTATGAGCAATTTCACATATTTTAAGTCCCTTGCATCTTGATTCCCCTTATTTATAAAATAATCAGATTGACTTACATCATTATCAACAAGTCTGATGTTGTTTCTGATCATCTGTGGTTCTCTGATCCCATTATCAAGCAATTTTTTCAGTTTTCTATATAATACTCTTCATGACAGTTTCTTAAAACTTAACTTTTGTTTTCAGCAAAAAATAAATATTTCCCTTTTTTGTCTAGGAAAATTTTAAAAATGCAGATTACAAAGAATTATACATTACAAAATTGTATCAAAGAATGATACAATTAACTACATGTTCCACCACTGAAGGATTTGCCTCAGATATTTTTAAAAATTGCTTTGTGTCTTTTTGAAAATAAAAAATAGAAGTAAAAATTATTACAGGTTCAGTCGAAATTCTCTTTACCTTCTCTCCTTAGATCCCTTTCCTTCCAAATGAAACATACTAAGAAAAATTTTATGCATGTATTTCCCATTCATAATTTATATGTGTATGACCAAATATGTTTTTCATAAGCAATGTACAGGATTGCTTTATGTGTATTAATTGTTGTTATAAATCACATTATTCTGTTTGAATCAATTGGCATCTTTTCCTCACCAACATTCTGTTTTGAATATCTATACACATTGATATATAAAGACCTAGTTCATACTTTTAAATCCTTGCATGATGCTCTTTTGTTTAAAAACTATTCTTGATAGATATTTAAATAGTTTGCTGGCTTTTAGAGTTAAAAAAAATTTCCTGCAACAAACACCCTTGTAATTTTCCTTTTGCCAGAGAAACTTGCAAGAGGTTTTGAGAGTTAGATTGGGTGAATTTTAAATTTTACTATCATGAATTTTAGTATACTTGCAATTTTCTATTTTAAAGGGCTATGACAAATTAAGAATTGTTTTTATTTAACTAAGTCTATTGTAGTGAATTGCCCCTTCAATTTCTTAAACATCTTAAGGCAATTTAACATAATTTATTTTTTTGCTAAAATGGTAATGTATTTTTTCCACATTAAAAAAAATGTAATGGGATATCTTGATGCTTGCTGCCAATGTTTCATTTACTTTTAAAGACTAAGTAATATACTCTGTGCACAATTTAATTATTTATTTACAACTGGATACAAAGCAAAATCTAATAATAACAAGTTCTCCACTGAATTTCCTCTGCTGTAGGTTTCAAAAAAAGTTGTCATTCTAGGCAAAAACAACAAGATTTTGTATCTTAATATTAAACTTCATTAATAATTTGAGACATCATTTTTAATAAATGAGCTAAGCAAGCTTGTCTCAGGAAAAATTCATAAATAAAAGCTTTGCCTCAAAAGATGATTTTTATACCTCTTATGTAAGTTGCAATTTTTTTATGTATACTTGAAGCACTGGTATATTAACCTTTTACAACTTCAAACACTGTTCCATAATACCAAAACATTATTAGCAATGTGACTTTCTCTAAAAAATAATAATGGTTTACTTAGTATAAATTATTATTTAAAAAGATGCAATCTGAGACCAGCCAAGTTGGAAAAGGAAAATAAATGGAGATTATGTAAATTTAAATATAATATTATTTTATATAAAGAAACAAAAGGCTAGACACAATGGCTCAAGTCTGTAATCCCAGCACTTTGGGAAATTGAGGAAGGAGGATTGCTTGAGGCCACGAGTTGGAGACTAGCTTGGGCAACATAATGAGACCCTGTCTTTACAAAAAATTTAAAAATTAGCCACGTGTGGTGGCACACTTTGGGAGGCTGAGGCAGGAGGATCACTTGAGCGCAGGATTTCAAGGCTGCAGTGAGCCATGCTCAGGCCACTGTATTCCAGCCTGGGTGAAAGAGTGAGACTCTGTCTCCAAAGAAAATAAATAAAATTTAAAAAAGGGAAAACTTCATTGGGTTCAAACCCCAAATTTGACAGTCCTGTAAACCAAATCTGTTTTTAAGAAATCTTTAAATCTTATCTGATACAGATGAAGAAGTATCTGCTATGTTATCCTGTATTTTCTTGGCTGCACATCGCAATATCTCTTGCCCTAAGGTGGGCATTACTTTTTTATTAATATATTAATGACATATTAAGAAATGCAAATATTGGAGTCATTTTTAAAGAACTTGTAATTTGATTGAAATTATAGATAGGTCCACAGTAGATTTAAAGTTAAAAAAAAAAGATGCCTTTCCAATCAGTTGGAGCACACTGGATTGAAAGAGATTATATATGTTCACACACATACATATATTGAAAACATGGTAAAAATCATTCAATATCTAAAATAAAAACATGGATATTATAATAATAAAAATAGGAAATTGGCAAGGATTATAATATTTGATTAGGAAGGAGATAAAATGGACTTTTTCACACTTAGACATCTGTGGAAAAATATTTGAGCCTTTTAATAATTATTAATTAATTACTAATTACACTTTTATTTGTTATATGTTAACCTTTCTCATTTGAAAAGAATAATGATATAATTTTTGAATTATTTGTAATTTGCAATTGTAAATCTGTGTTTCCTCAACTGAGAAAACAAAAGCAAATGATCAAAAGAAGCTGTTCATTTATAAAACATAAACGGATTATCATCAATGTGCCTAAGTCATATCTCTGTCCTGAAGGAGATCACAAAATACATTTGGAGACAATTACATGAAGACCACTTACAAAGAATTATAAGATATATGTATGTGTATAATTCATATTAAACACACAAAGAGGCACATAAGAGTTCTTTTCTGTATGAAAGGGGTAGACAGTGAAGGTGTGAATGGATGAGGGAATGAATGTGTATGTGTGTGTTTGTGTATGTGCTTGTTGGTGGAAGAGGTTGGTGGAAGAACAAATGAGGAGGGCAGGGCAAGAGAGATAAATGAACGGCAGGTACAAGGCAATACCACAGCATCCAATGTGCTAAGAAATTCCACATAGAATAGCGCTGATGAAAAGAAGAATGAGGTAGGATGATAGAAAACTCTGTGTCTGTATTAAAACTTAAGGACTCATATATTACATTTGATTAAATGAGAACATGACTTAGAACTGCTACATAATTTAGACTAGGTTGTTTCTTTCATTTTTATATTTCTGCTTATTTAAAACTGTATTTCTTCTTTTTAATTTTTTTTAATGCAGGGTATTATAGGTGTACAAACATTTTGATAACATGTAATGTGTTTGCCTCGCCCAAGCCAGGGCTACAAGTGTGTCCTTCTGACATACAGTGTGCTCCGCTTCCATTAGTTGTGGGTTTACCTCCCACACACACCCACCTGACTAGCACTTAATGAGTATTACTATCATTTGAATACCATAATGTTGATCAGTCAGTACCAATTTGATGACGAGTATATGTGGTGCTTGTTTTTCCATCCTTGTGATATCTCACTTCGAAGGATGGGCTCAATCTCTATCCAGGATAATATATGAGGTGTTAGTTCACCATTGTTTTTTGTGATTGAGTAGTATTCTTTTAACATTGGATGTGTACCATGGCTATCTTAAAATGTTCTGCCATTCTGTAACTATTTTGTCCTCATTTCTTCATTTATGAAATGAAGAAAAATAGTATTTATTTTAAAAGTTTCTTGGAACAGAATTAATGAATTTATACATACAAAAAAGGTAGAATTGTGCATAGCACACATTCAGCACTTAATAAGTAAACAGAATATGAATAGAGCTGGAGACACTAGATGGATATAAAATAAAATATTAGCCATGTTTATCTCTGTATGATATTATTTTTATTGTTATTACAACTTCATATCTTTTGATATTTTATATTTTCTGGTTTTTATCTGTGGTGAACCTTATGCTATGTCCATCAGAAAGATGTTTCTGAATTTACACTAATCTTTTTATCATTAAGCATTTTCCCTTTAATAGGATTTACTAAAAGCTATGCCAGGAAATAGAGTCCAGGAAAGCTTTAGGGTTGAATTGGCAATTTTTTAAAATATATATTGATACATAGGATCTTACCTCCATACTTTTCAATATTTTTTATTCTTTGTACTTTTCCAGAAATCTAGCCAATGATTGTGGAAAAATATTATGTGAATTTTTTTTCTCTTTTATAATTGCTTCCTCTACCTTGAACCTTTTGGCTTTATATTGTTGTTATTGTTGTAGTTTTCATTGTTGTTTGGTTTTCTGTTTGGTTTGTTTTTTCCCAGGTTAGGAATCTTAGACTTTGGTGATATTTATGAAAGAGAAAGAAGTGATGCATCTGGTTAGAATTCTAATGTGTTTTCTAAATAAAAAAATTTAATGATGGTGAATGAGAAATGGCAGAATCATAGGCTATCATCCAAATAATTTAGTCCCACAAACAATGGTCAGAATACTGATGGGAAAATTGGTTGATTGGTGATCACAAAGAATATTAGAGAAAGAGGTTGAAGTCTGATTGTCTCCTTACATATTATTCATTCCTCCTTAGGATTCTTTTCATGACAATTCAATACACCATGCTGCAAATTAATCCCATCTCTCTGTTCCTAGGCATGAAAGTGGATAAAAAAATTAAAATTCAAAATCCCAGCTGACTCACTTTTGAACACTTCCTTCCACCTTCTAAGCAATTAAAATACAGCCCGTTGACTTGCTTTTACCTGTGTAGGATGCTAGTGGAATGAGTTATCAGAATTAAATATCAATCCTATTTTCTAACACACACAAAGACACACGCACACACACAAACACACACACACACACACACACACACACACACACTGTCTTTCCCCAGGAACTGTCTATGAGAAGAGATCCTACATACAATTCTAGCCAAATGTATTTCTGTGGCATCTTCCAGGGAAAAGCCCTAATTTTTCCAGAATCTGAAGTTCTTATATGTGGCATCTGAACAGATTTTGATTATTTATTTATTTCAGATAAAAGAGAGAGCGAGTGAAAGATTAAACCTTTTGGGAGACAGTTGGCTGTATGTTGTCACTTTGAAATTGAGAGTTCTTCTAAATTTAGTTTGTTATTCTTAGAGTTTTAAATCAATAGCAACTTCCTTTCAACAAAATTGTTTTCCTCTCTACACTGTGTATAGAGGCACAAGGTGAATGATTGTTTTTGAATAACTATTGATGAAATCGACAAAAGATCTTATTAAAATGTTATGGAGATTATAAATCAAGCAGAATAAGAAATCGAAAGCAAAAGAATTATTATATTTCTTTATATAGAAGGGGAAATAAAAGTAGCAATATCTAAGTCTGTCTTAAGAAAATTCTATGTCTATATTGCATAAAATTTATAAACCATTTTCAAAATCAATTCATTATTTTCATAGAATAAAGCATGTTTAATAAATTTTTCATTCTATGTTATTTTTTACAATATACATGTTTTTTGTATTTGCCAATGTTTTATAGTCCATGCAACATACATTGAATTTGCCCTCTTTTCTTTGCTGGCGTAAAGAAATTCTAGCCTAGAAAACATTTCTTATGAATTTTTGCATGCATAACCCTGATCTAATCCAACAATATATTCATTTTTCTTCCTTGACTTTCATTTGTTTACCATAATGATTTTCAATGATTACCTTCACCTGTTTAGAACTTCTTGGTTCTCTCCACTATATGTGTACTGTATGAGCAGTCTCCAAAAATGTAGGAATGGGAAAGGTAGATGAAAAGTTAGGCAATGTCATAGAATAAGCATAGGTAAAGTGAACTCCACATAGACTCTAGATCCCCCCAAAATAACA
>JAQIFY010004397.1:0-11798 GCA_028533085.1 Varecia variegata | reverse complement strand
CCTATATTTTTATATTCAATATACTATGAGAAGTCTATCTAGCAGATATCTGGTTCTAAGTCGGTGTACACCATTCTCAAATATAGAACTTTTTCAAATGAAGATAAACCTTTAGTTGAATTAGTTTATTTTCCAATTTGCAATTCTTTAATGTTATTACTGAAGATGGAATATCATTTACAGGAAAATTTAAAAAAAAATCAACTCTGGTGGTTTCCTTATTGAAAGACTATTATAATAGGGCAAGCAGAAGAAAAGCAATCAAGATTTAGGAAAATATAACAGTGTTTTTGTGCATTTAATTTATTATTTAGATTAACATGCAATGTCAGAATAATAATTATAATGTGGCCTGAGTTACAGGAATATGAAAGAATGAAAAGTCTAAGAAGAAAAACTTACAGCCAAGACTTTTAGTTGTAATTTTAGTAATATTCTCTCATGTAGTTTTGCTTTCTAACAGATTCCACATTTCTGTGTGTGTGTTATGTGTATGTGCCACGTGTTTAATATTTGAAGTTCGTCTTTGCCTTTTTCATTTACACACACACACACCTTTTACTTGGAAAATGGATGAATCCCATGTTTTCTGAACACCTACTTAAAAGGTAAGACTCAACTAGTTCTATGCATGCTATTAGATCAAATTTTAATTGCTAAATGTCCAATTAGTATTTATTTGCTTTTGTTTACAGAAGAGTGAATAAATGTGATTTTGCTTTCATATTCCTGTATATTAAAATTCCTTAATAGCTCTCATTGTCTTTTCATTAGCTAAAATTAGCCCTCAGATCTCTTACCACATTCATTATAAACTGAACACAAACAAAAGACTGCTCAGAAAATATGCTTTCCCTTCTTACCCCCCCACCCCTAGCTCTTTCATGGCATGTAGATATTCCTATCTCAATATCAATGATGCCTGTAATCTTGCATCAGACAACTTTGCACTTATTTCCTCTTCAGGGCTTTAACTGAATCAGCACTCATATTATGTAGCTGGTAAGGATGCTGCAACTCTATAGTGGGAGCAATGTTCCCTCCAGAGCAGAAAAATAACTCCGCAATTTTTTCACATCTGGAGAAGACAAGCTTGCTCACACCTCCAACCCATGTCTTTTTTTTTTTTTTTTTTTAATGCAGTTTCTATTCCTGCCAATCTCTTGATGGCCGCAGGCTCCGTGATGGTTTAGTACTGACTGTTCTCTGCCCCAGTCCTCCTCCCACCTCCATGCTCCTAACCAGATCAGCCCCTCCCAGCATCCTACAGATCCAAGTTAAAATGCAATTTCCTGCTTTTGATAAGTAGACACTATCCAGCCAGAACAAAACAGAACACTCTGATACAATTGTCTCATGTCCAAAGGCGAAGGCAACTCCCACCCTTCAAGTCTCCCCTGGTTTAAGCCAGGCAGGAAATGCAATTTCTAATTTTTATTCCTGCATTTTTTTTTTTTTTTACCATACTCTCCAGAAATATATTGACAGGGTCTGCACATGTAAATCATCCAGGGAGCCGACGCCAAGATCCCAATTATGGGAACATTTAAAACAATCCCACCCACCCTATCAATTTGAACATTTATGGATACTTCTGATCTCAAATGGGCAAATAATTAGAAGTACCCTAGTTCACAAATCCAAAAATGTATTTCATACCAGACATGAATGTCTACCAGAGTGTGCCTTATCTTGGGAGAGTGTCAAACTACTTAGAAACATGGCTTGTCTCTTGCCAAATGACTTTCTGTAAGAGCTGTCCTGCTACATTCTCTCTCCTGCTGTCAGTCCTTATTCAGTAATCATTAACCTTATTTGTTTGCCCCTGCTTTTCTTGAAGTAGCTAAAGTAGATATAGTTATGAATAAAGCTCTCTGAGTAGTTTCATAATGCATATAGTAGGGGAGATGGAAGGGAGCTAAGTAATTAATCAACCAATATGTTCCTTCTGCATGCAAAACACTCTGGTGGCCCCCGAAGGAATTACAGAAGAATGTAAGTCATGGACTTTCAGCTGAAGGAACTGATAAATAGGTGGGTGAAAAACTGCTCTCAATAGTAAACAGTAAATATGAAATTGGATTGAACTGACTAGGTCTTGTTCAGGGGACTATGATATGTCAATGAAATTTGGAATCATCAGGAACATTTTTAGAGATAGAAATAATTTGGTTTGAGGGAAAGCAGAATGGAGAGGGTTAGAGATGGAGAAAGAGCACAGGAGAAGGTGTGGAGGCAGGAAGGATTCCAGCATGGTCGTTTGGGCCCATATTATGGGATGGGTGGTGATTAGAAGCAGGTTGCAAGGACAGGAGGCCAGGTTGTGAAGAGTCTTGATGGCTATACCAGATGTTTAATGTCTAGTGATTAAGTAAATGAGCTTAGATTTGAGGCAGTAGAATGTAAACCACTGAGTGCTTCTGGACGGTAGCATGACTTAATGAAGGAGACCTTTTTGAAATATTGCTTAGATAGCTGTGGGCTTGATGTCTGCTGGGGTGTGGGGGCGGCGTGGGGGCAGGAGGGTGAAGAAAAGGCAATGGTTGAAGTTATCAGGTGATGGATGATGGGAACCTGAAGTAGAATTAACAGTGGAAGTGAGAAAAGGAAAGGTTTTAGAAATGTCAGAGACAAAAAGAGCCCGGCCCTCAGTGGACATTCAATACAGGGTTGATGATAGAATAACCTGAGTATTAGAGATGAGGAATGAATCAAGGATGGCCCCAGATCTGAAGGCCAGCCTTCATGGTTTTACCACTGACAGGGACAGACTTCCTGATTTGGAGAAGTACAGTTTGGGGCATGTCTGGGGAAAAGATTGTAAACATTTCAAGTAAATATCCAATAGGAAATCAGAAATTGACTAGACCTTGGTTGAAAGAGTAGAATTGGAGATACCTGTGTGGAGTTGTGATTTTTATGTTAACCAATAAACCCAACAAGCCATGCATGTAGGCTGGATCTACAGGCATTCAATCTGGGTTTGAAGAAGAATGGGATATATCTAGTGACATAACTTTTTTTTTTAATTATAGAAATAGTATATGCAGATTAAAGTAGCATAGAAAAAGCATGGAACTGTAATGTATGTGATTTAAAATAAGTGAAATGAAATCTTTTTTGACTGAACCGGGCTCTGTTATGGTATTTTTGAGAGTAAAGGACTCATCCCATTCTAGCTTTTTTTTTAAAAATAAACCATAAAGATGTGTGGAGAGAGAAATGTGAAAAATACAATATCTCTTCCTATTGAAAAAAGTACTCTATAATGACAGCTCTCCACACTGACTCATGTTTCACAACTAGGAGTTTGTGAAAAAAAAAATCTTTTGAGGAAAAAAGAGTTGTTGAGTGAGTGATTGATGTAATAAAAGCCAGACTCAGGGTCAAATGATTAGGCAACAAATTTCAGGCATGTAAGTAGGCACTGTGGTGCTCCTCAAAGCCCTGCTTGTTTAGGAGGAGAGCTATGAAGTTCTCTCTCAGATAGTACCTTTAATTTGATCTTTGCCAAAATCAGAGATAGAAAATATGGAAATTATTTATGCAACAAACATTCTAATGACAATGAATTTAATTATTGCTAGTATTGCCAGCTCAATTATGAAAAAGATATTTTATGTAAAGAATATTTAAATCTTAATTTGAATTGACACCACTTAAGACTGAAATAATTGATGTCAATTAAGTAAAACTGAGAAAAAAGAACAAACTAGTTATAACAATATCACTTTTAAACACTTTAAAACCAAATGCATAGGGTCATCAGTGCCAGTTCACTCCTTTCCAGAAGGTTTGATCTAGCGATAGAACTTAGAATGATAGAACAAGGTCTTGGGCTATAGAACTCTAAATTATTTGTGAATTAATGCTAGGGAAACCAAGGTTATCAGGTTATAACCTTCCCAAAAGGTTTACCATCTTTTTCCCATACATATAAGGTTATAACAGGCAAGCCCTACCAGACATAGGTACAGGAGTGAAGGAAAAAAAAAAAGAAAGAAAAACATGTTTGTGACAAAATTCTTAGGGCTCATTAAAAATTCTGTGACACAGATGAGGACATTTAACCTGCTGAGATTAATTGAAAGCACTTTCATATTATTAAACTTAGAGCTTATTTTAAATGTGAGGAAACTAGGTCACATGAATATCCTAAAAATCTTTGTAATCAAAAAACAAAATTATGTGAAACCAATGAATACTGATATCCTCAAAGAGAAAAAAAGAAATTTGATTCATGAACTTAATAGAATAATCTATTCATGCTTACTAGGAATTTGTAGTAAATTAAGAATAGAAGAAAATGTCTCAAACATAAGAGAGGACTTATTAGAAACCAACCCCCGTGAACTTCTAGAGATATCTTTTTTTAGAGTCAAGAACAAGACTAGAAGCCTTAACACTGCAGGATCTAGGCAAGGATGAACACAACAGAAGAGAGAATATTAAATAGGAAAAAGCAGCAAAAATATTAAATAAAGCTTATCGTTTTAGGCATAATTTTATTGGTGTGAACACAAAGATCTCATATTGGATTTATTGATTATTTTTTTAATCAGGAGATTCCAGTTAGTAGTGGCACTGGTCCTTTTCATAATTGTGGTTATATATACATAACACAAAATTTACATTTTTTAGCCATTTTTAAGTGTATTATTCAGTGGCATTCACATTCGCACATTCAAACTGCTGAGTGACAATCACCACCGTCTATCTCCAGAAGTATTTCGTCTTCCCAGACTGAACTCAGTGCCCATTAAACACTAACTCCCCATGCCCCTACCCAGCCCCTGGAAACCCCCATTCTACCTTCCATTTCTATAACTCTAACTACTCTAGGTACCTCATAAAAGTGGAATCATATGGTATTTGTCTTTTTGTGACTGGCTTATGTCACTTAGAATAATGTCTTAAAGGTTCATGCATGTTGTCGTATGTGTCAGAATTTCCTTCCTTTTAACGGATAATCTCCATTGTATGGGGATGTACCACATTTTGTTTATCCATTCAGCTATTGATGGACATTTGGGTTGCTTCCACCTTTGGGCTATTGTGAATAATAATGCTGCTATGAACATGGGCATGTAAATATCTCTTGGACATCCTGCTTTTGAGCATACACCTAGAAGTGCCATTGGTAGGTCATATCGTAATTCTATGTTTAATTTTTGAGGAGCTGCCATACTGTTTTCCACAGCAGCTGCACCATTTTATGCTCACATCAGCGAAACACAAGGGTTCTAATTTTTACACAGCCTCACAACACTAGTCTGTCTCCCTCCCCTCCCTCTTTCCCTCCCTCCCTCCCTCCCTCCCTCCCTCCCTTCCTTCCTTCCTTCCTTCCTTCCTTCCTTCCCTCCTTCCTTCCTTCCTTTCTTCCTTCCTTCCTTTTCTTTCTGCCATTCTAATTGATGTGGGTCCTTTAGAATCCTCTTTTCCATGTGATTGGGGCACACATAATTTAGTTTTAGCCAATTGGTTCCTAAAGATAAAAATCTAAATGTATGTTGAGGAAACACAAACCCTACCTAAAGAAGAACCCTGATTTTTCTTTTGCGAGAGAGTGGGATGTGATCATGCAACCGTTACATCTTCGTGTACTTGTACATGGAGGAAAGAGCCTCTGGACACTATTGTTCATTGCCTTGAAGGCACTAATGCACCAGATTCTCATGGGTCTTGTCCAGTTTCAAAGCTTCTCTTTTAAATTAAGGGAAACAATGATAGCTATTTTTATGGACAGTAAAATATTTTTACTGCATTGCCTGGTACTTGGTGCACTCTCCTTTCCTCAGACACTGAGGTATGTACTCACCTTAATTTATTCAACTATTTCTCTTCCCTCCCGTCAAGCCCTCTACCTTCTTTAAGCTCAGCCAGGAAACAAAAAAGCTACTTCTTTTATTTGTGTATATAGGTTTTGCATCATTCCATATTAACTACTGATGCTCTTTCAGTCAGGTGGCTTCCGAATCAAGCTGCAGGAATAGGTCATTGTCAACTGCCACTTATATCTTACTACTTCAAGATAAGAAACTTTTTTCCAGTCTTTTGGGGACCCCACATCTGTATCTTTATCCAAAAGCCTTGAGAATCCAGGCACCATGATCGGCCCCAGTGCCTGGTACATGTGGAATGAAAGCAGCGTCCTTGGAAGAGAGCACACTGGCCTGTGATGTGATTAAGGGGAGGTGATGGGGTCTCATGGGGATGGAATGCGTGGAAACAAAGAAATTTGGGGTGTAGGGTCTCTAGTAGGAGAGCTTTGAAAAGCAGAATCAAGAATTGTGGGAAAATTTTATTTTTCCCAGTAGGCAATGGGCTACTGGGGGCGGGGAGGGGGCACTTTTATAAGCACCACTACTTGCTTCTGATATTTTAGACAGGGAAGGGATTTCCAACAACGAATACTCTTAATCATCTATTGGGCACAAAGGGAGAATTGGATTTCCAACGAACATGGTAAAGATCAGATAAAATCCTTTGCCTTCACAAGCCTGCAGTGCAATAGAGTAATGTCCAAGGGCAAGTGAGGCCGTGCTAGACATACATGGATACTAGAAACGTAATTTCAACGTTTGCTTTTAAGACACAGCATTTATAAAGTACTCATAAAAATCCTCTTACTTGAGCTATGTAATTTGAACACATATCTTAGGTAAATATAACAATAGAGATGAGTTTTTTCCCCTCAGTTTTCATTATAAAAATGTGAAGCGTTGTGTTTTTAAATGTTTTAATGATTTTGATCATAATGTTATAAAATGTAAATCCTTTATGTTGCTTGTGTATTTTTTTTTTCCAATATGGAAACCCATGCCGGATAGCATTCACCAAGCTATGCTTTTATTATAGAAGAGAAATAGCCAATAAAATTATTTATTTAATAAGTGTATTTGAAAAAAAATTTAAGAAAGAAAACACTTTAGTATCTTGCTATTTTCTCCACAAAACTTCACAAAAATTGCATTAAATACTGCAGATAAGAGACACAGCTCTTATCTAAAAAGAAATGTCTTACATTAATAGGATATGCTGATTCTCTGTTCTTTTATTTTAACAGCATGAACATTTAAACCTTTTTTCAAAAGAAAATGGAGAGAGAGAGAGAGAAAGAGTTTGGAAAGGTGGGAAAAGGGGCTACCAAAAAAACTCTTTTGCTTCCAATAGGTCTTAATATTTAAAATCTCTGAAGTTTTCTTGTATGTTATGAAAAGCTACAAATTTATCTTTTGCCATTTTCCCATAGGAGGTTGACCCAAATCCAACAGCAGCAGCTGAAAAATTTCTCTAAGCTTTATCAAATGGCCCCTACAGGGTTCAGCTTAAAATTAAAAGCTCCCCCTACCAGAGGGAATATATGTGACTTTAATAACTGAAATGTGTTTTTACTTTCTATTACAGAGGTCAAAAGGTTTCTAAACAAACCAAATTTATCAATTATTTAGAGCTGATTTCTTCTGAAGTGGTATTTCTGAGATATTATTTGGTGGATAAATTCAATGTTCTAGGGCCAACAGCAGCATTTTATTCATAACAAATTTCCACTAAACTGAATTTGCTGGGGCAACTTAATTTCCACTATCGTGTTTGCACTGTAGAAATATCAACTGAACTGTTATAGTGCCTAACTAGTGGGCTTTTCAAAGAAAAAAATTCAGTATAAGCATGCTTGTTCAGCACCGTTCCCCCTGCTTTCTGTTTATTGCTTAGGAAATAAACTGACTTTTCTATCTACTGGGATTTAAATTTTTTTTAAGCTCCTGGAATGTTCTTCAAAACCACAGAGACACCTTTAAAATTAAAAATAATATCTTAAACTACACTGTCATCTTACCAGCTGAAGAAAATCAGATTGTTGTCAAGACTTTGATTAAAGAGATTTTTTTAAATGAAGGAGACATAGGTTTGCATGCCCACATGTGTGTGCCAACAAACATACGTGTGTGTGTGTGTGTGTGTGTGTGTCCGCGTGCGTGCATGCACTGGGAGAAGATCAGGGTCTTGTCTCCAGAATTCTTCTGGAATCTTGATGGACCCCTTGGTTTAGGGCTCTGTGCTAGAGGATTCAATAACAGTTTATAGAGCAACTGCTCTCGATTCTTAACACAGTGCATAGCCCATGTAAATATTATGTTTATTATATACTAACTAAACATATATTGGGTTTCTGCCTAAAGTCTGCCATTTGGTGTATGCAGAAAACATTATAGAACAGTTCATAAATTCATTTGAAGCTGTGTTAAATGAAAGCAGCCATCCAGAAGCTGAAATTTTTTCATCTTTAAAATAGCAGCCTTCCCAGCTCTAAAGCGGTAGGTTTATTTATGCTGGTGAATGCAACACACCAAAGTAATCAAGGCACTATGCTGCATGTTCTGTTTTAATGAAAGCAAATTTCGTTAAGGCAAAAGACTGAGTTATATTTTCCTTATCAATATGGGCTTTTATTTTATTGTTATTATTATTATTGTTATTTTTGTAAATTCAGAAGCAAACAAAAACCTTTTCCCTCTCTGACTCTCTGATACCTATTAGCCTGTTCAAGATGGAAATAACAGCAATTAGGTTTTCCAGACGTCCGCTGATAAAGACAAATGAAAAATGAAGGAGGAAGAAAGGAACGTGGCAAGCACAGGCGAGCTATTTACCTCTCGGGGAGTTGGCTGGCTGGGGGTTGTCAGAGCTAGACAACTTTTACCTCTGAATGGCTGGCTGACATCCAAGGGGAACCTGCAAAGCCCCCCAAGGGATGCATTCCACCCTTGCGTGGGCTCAGGTTGAACTCCCCAGGGGGACAGGCCTCTCCATCAGGACTGGAACCCACGTGAGGACTGACTAAAGGGTTTTCTCACCCGTACACTTCATTCCTGGAATTGGTCCATGGTAGGGTTGGTTGAATACAACTCCAAATATAACACTGGGATTTTCACTAGTCCACTGCGGCAACAATTTCAGCCCTGCAGAAACAGACAACTTGAGTATTCTTTGCCACTGCTGCCATTTTTATCGCCACATCGAAGTGCTTATTAAAGTGCCTTTGATTGTAAGCAAAGCTTGGAAACTAACACTGCACAAAAAAGAAATTAGGTTGTCTTGGTAACGATCTTTGTGGGGATATTTAGAGGGTGGGGATGTTTTTATCAGATAAATTAACCAACACTTTTTGCTCCATGAAGGCAAGGATTTTTGTCTGTTTTGTTTGCTGACTTATCTTTAGCACTCAGAATGCTGGCTGGCACATAGTAGATGCTCAGCGAAGATATGCTGACTGAAAGGGCCCATTGGTTGTTTGAACGGTGACTTTAAACCTAAAATGAGCAGTGCTCTTCGCAAGCATTCGCCATTGCGCTGGAAATTGAAGGCTTCTGTTTAATACTTTAAAGGTGAGCTTTTACTCCTTGCCCACAAAAAGAAACCTGACCCTATGCGGGCAGATGCTATTTTGGCCCTTTGACCCTGCTTAGGTAAAATATTCTCTTCAGAGGATCAGGCTCCATCAGTTGCTGGAGCATCAGGTCAATATCTGATCAATTCTCCTTTGTGGAGAATCAAGGGGGAACATAAGGAAGCCTCCTTTTTTCCCCTGGTTCCTAACTTTTTAGGAACTGATGTTTGCAGCTGCTGCTCAGACAACTTGGAACCCCACGGTGACGCTTCCTTATGAAACTCTAGCAACTGGGTCCATAAAAATATTGAGTACGACTCAGTGATGCCACAACTTTTACTTCTTTCACTGATGCTCTTCCTACACATCATTGGAATGGCTTGGCTAGAATACACTTCTTCATGAAGACTGTAGACTTCAGGGCCCCAACTGGCTACTTTGTGCATAAAGAACACACCCTCCTAACCTCAGAGGGACTGTCCGGGGCCTGGATCTTGATGCTGTTAAAATGTTGTGTGACCCTGGGTCCCTTCTTTCCCCAGTCTGAGGGTTTTCAGTACCTACACTATTTAGATGTTTGACTTTGGAGATGTGAACACAGATTGTGGATGGAATGATTTTTTTTCCTACCCTAAACTGCTCTTGTATCTATGGCCGATAGCCACATTCAGAGTGTGGGTCATATTGGTGCTTGGAGATCTCAGTGGGAAGGCACCTGCATTTTTTGCTGCTTAGCAGGCAAAGCTACATCCCAAGCAAGGACAAGTAGCGGCTGAGGACCCACCTTGGTTCCCGAACCTGCCAAGAAGGTTCCCTGCTGAGCGTGTGATTCCAGGAGGCATCAGAAAGGGCAAGTGTGGCTGCCAGGCTGGGTTCTTTCTGCCCAGGCCCTTCCCTTGCCCACCAAGTCTGCCTTGGCCAGGATGGTGGCGGTGGCGGGGGCAGAGTCTGAGAAGTACTCTTGAGCACTGTCACCTACTCAGGCAGTGGCAGCATAGGTTGCTTCTTGTGAGCACTGGCACTTGTGATTTAAATACCCCCCTGGGGCTTCCGTATCCTGCCCTTCTCCTTTAGAATCCCAGCCAGCTTCTGGTGGGAAGCTCACACAGAAGTAGAGCCTGACAACTGGAAGTTTTCCTAAGTTCTTGCCTGGTCATTCAATTAGTTCTTATAATCAGTCTTGATTCCAGATAAGGAGAGAATGGAGCCCATAACGGTTTGGCTAACCTGTGCCATTTGCCAAGCTAGAAAAAAACAAAACTACGTACAAATCTATTTTTTTTAGGATATTTGACTGTAATAGGACATGACTCTATGTAAAGGCAAAACTGAGATGTCAGCTTTTGGCTGATGCTAATTATTTTTATTATTACTGTTAATATAATTTTCCACTTACAGAACAGTTTTCTTAAGTACAGAAAAAAAATAATATGTGACCAACTGGGCTTTAAAAATCATCTTTGGTTGTCTAATCAATAAATAATTAGCCAATTAGCATACTTGTGTCCCAGCATGAATAACACGTACTCTCCCTTCTCTCTCTCTCTCTCTCTTTCTATCTCTCATACACACACACACACACACACACACACACACTACTACCACCACCACCACCCAGCTATTGACAGGACAAATATATTTTCACACCAGATATATAAGGAGGTTCACAGAAACATACAGAACCTGTCAGAAGGCACTGACAGTGCCTTCTCTGTCCATGTGACTTCTTACTCTCTATTTTTGTCCTCAGATCCAGTTTACCAGTCTAATCTCCGATATTTATAACATAGGAAGATGCTACCTTCAGTATAGGTCTTACGCCTAATTCCCACTGGCTTATAAAATTTGCTCAGTGAACTTTTAGTGTAATCGGATTCAAGTTTCTATTGACAAATATTTTATCCAGTTGTCATGATTATTTTAACATGGAGAAAGATAGATACTAGATTACTCCAAGTGTTTTTAGAGACAAGCCAATAACTTCTAGAGAGAAGTGTTGACTTTATTCACAGACACAGAACTAGTAAGCTATTCAGTATTCTAAGACTTAGATGGTAGAAACGATAAGTACTTGCCTTTCAAAACAAACGTCAGCCTACAGCCCCCAGGACACTCTCTGTTTTGCACATACTTAAAAAATGGTAGAAGTTCTGAGATAATGCAACTTTATCTCTCATTATTGGCAACTCTTTCAGGACACATAAGGTTTATCTAAGAAACCCCAAACACACACACACACACATACACACACACACACATACATATACACACACACATACACACACAAACACACAATCCAAACACCCCAGTTCGGATAACCCTGGAGTGGGGTGGGGCAGCTTCATAGGAGACCACAGCCTATATACCAGTGGTCCCCAACCTTTTTGGCACCAGGGACTGGTTTCAT
>JAQIFY010004396.1:0-11799 GCA_028533085.1 Varecia variegata | reverse complement strand
GGCTATATGAGGATGGTTTTATATTTGGATTTTCTGTTCTGTTCCACTGGTCTGTGTCCCTGCACTTGTGCCAATACCAAGTGGTTTTAATAATCACAGCCTTGTAGTATAGTTTGAAGTCTGGCAAATTAATACCTCCCATTTTGTTTTTACTGCTTAAAATTGCTCTTGCTAAATGGGGTCTTCTCTGGTTCCATACAAAGCATAAAATTATTTTTTCTATATCTGTGAAAAATGATGTTGGTAATTTAATAGGGATTTCATTGAATCTGTAGATCACTTTGGGTAGTATAGACATTTTAACAATGTTGAGTCTGCCAACCCACAAGCATGATATTGTTTTCCACCTGTTTACGTCTTCTGCTATTTCCTTCCTCAGTGTTTCATAGTTCTCCCTGTAGAGGTCTTTTACTTCCTTAGTTAAATGTATTCCTATGTACTTTATTTTCTTTGTTGCTATTGTGAAGGGTGTTGAGTTTTTGATTTGGTCATCAGTTTGACTGTTGTTGGCATATATGAATGCCTCTGATTTGTGTGTATTGATTTTGTAACCTGAGACTTTGCTGAATTTGTTTATCAATTCCAGTAGTCTCATGGCAGAGTTTTTGGGGTTTTCTAGGTATAAGATCATATCGTCAGCAAAAAGAGATAGTTTGACCTCTTCTGCCCTCATTTGGATGCCCTTGATTTCCTTCTCTTGTCTGATTGCTCTGGCTAGGACTTCCAGCACTGTCTTGAATAGGAGCAGTGAGAGAGGGCAACCTTGTCTGGTTCCAGTTCTAAGTGGGAATGCTTTCAATTTTTCCCCATTCAATATGATGTTGGCAGTGGGTTTGTCATATATGGCTTGTATCATTTTTAGGTAAGTCCCATGTGTGTCTATTTTGTTAAGCATTCTTATCATAAAACGGTGTTGAATTTTGTCGAATGCTT
Organism: Varecia variegata; assembly: GCA_028533085.1. Classification (NCBI taxonomy): domain Eukaryota; kingdom Metazoa; phylum Chordata; class Mammalia; order Primates; family Lemuridae; genus Varecia; species Varecia variegata. The sequence continues at coordinate 10,866 of JAQIFY010004396.1, read as the reverse complement.
TTTCTGTGTCTGTTGAGAGAATCATATGGTCTTTGTTTTTTCTTCTATTTCTGTGGTGAATTACATTTATAGATTTGTGTATGTTGAACCATCCCTGCATCTCTGAGATCAAGCCCATTTGGTTGTGATGGATTATTTTTTTGGTAAGCACCTGAATTTGGTTTGCCAGGATTTTACTGAGAAGTTTTGCATCTATATTCATAAGGGATGTTGGTCTGTAGTTTTCCTTTTTTGTTGCGTCCTTTCTTGGTTTTGGTATCAAGATTATGTTGGCTTCATAATATGTGTTGGGGAGGATTCCATCCTTCTCGATGTTGTGGAATAATTTCTGCAGGATAGGCACCAGTTCTTCTTTGTAGGTGTGGTAAAATTCGGGTGTGAAACCATCTGGTCCAGGACTTTTCTTTTTAGAAAGGTTTTTTATTGTTGTTTCAACTTCAGTACTTGATATTGGTCTGTTCAAGTATTCTATTTCTTCCTGGTTGAGCCTAGGGAGACTGTGTATTTCAAAAAATTTGTTCATCTCCTCCACATTTTCCATAGAGCTCTAGCGCTGGGGGTGACTGTTGAGGAGTTGGCATGTGCCAGATTGGGGAGCCGAGTCATCAGGATGCCCCGTTGTCTCTTTTATGTCACCCTCCCACAATCTCACACCTGTCCAGCAGGAGCTCTTGCTCTTTCTGACCCACACTGAGCTGGCCTATTCACTCGCAATGGTTTCAAGGTTAGAGTCCCCTAGTTAGTGTTCACCTCTGTTGATCTGGACCTGCTAGGTGCCAGACACAAGTTACCTGTCTCCTAACTCCCTCCAGCAGTAGCTTAGACCAGTCCCTCCCCCACCCAGTGCAGTCCTGGCACAGAGCTCGGGGAGTTCAAGATGCTTCCCGCTATCGTCTTCTCCACAAAGCCTGACGTCTCCTGCCACAATTTTGCACCGGCTTCAGGCAGGTCCCTATCTGAGTGGGTGTGGAGGTCAGTGGGGAAGCAGGATGTTCTCCTGTGGGTCAGATGCCACTGCACTTGCTGGCCAGGTGGGCACAGCTGTCCCACACTCTACTTTCTATTGTTTGTCTCGCACTCTCCAGATTTCACTATCATATCTCCCATTCACCTTTTTCCCCCTGTTTTGTGTGTCCCACACTGTTTCTCTGCCGATTCACAACGCTGTTCTTGTGGGGGAGCAATCCACTTGTGTGTAGCAGACCGAGATCTATGCCTCTTTCTCTGGGAGCAGGAATCCAGAAGTTCACCTTTACTCCGCCATTTTTGTCTCTCTACCTTAAGTTCTTAATTACAGAAGGACCCTACTTACAAATAAGATCACATTTTGAGGTTCCAGGTGAACATGAATTTTTGGGGGACACTATCGAACCCACTAAACAATACCATAACAGTTTCTGGAGTTGTAAAATGCCTACATAGTCAGTTTAACAAATATACTTAGGTTCTCCTAGAGAGTAGAGAACTCTGAGACTGACTTGTTTAAAAATGCTCCTAACATGACAGTAGAAGATCATATAATTATATTTTTATTTTTCCCCAATGTTTATTTAATGCCTAGCAGTGCGGTGCATGAGTTTTTACATATTATCTCATTTATTCCTCATACCTCAAGAAGTAGGTCTTATTCTCTGCAGTTTTAACAGATGGTGACACCTCAGGCACAGAGAAGTCAAGTAACTTGCTTAAAGCCACACAGCTAGTAAATGGAAATTTGCATTTGGACAGACCCCAAAGCCTATTGCTGTTTTTGCTGCTTGTTTCTTCTTCAAGTCAGGTTAGATGAAAGTCTCTCTCTTTTGTTGTTATTTCGAGGTCTAACTGCCTATCAGGGAAAATAAATATAACTCATCAGTGACTCCTTCTGAAGTGTGACATTACTTCTCAGCCAACCCTTCACTGGAAGAATATCACAGTGCATTACTCTTTGAAGATGTTTTCCCTAGATCAAGGCAGCCCCAAAGATACTCCCAAAGGAATTTTAATTAGATTGCTTTTTCCTTTTATTCACTGCTGTTAAAGCAAACATGCAGATAATGCTGAACTTACAGACTCTTTTGTAAGATTATTTAATATCTACTGTTTGCTCAAGCTACATTTAAGAAATCGAAAGCCATGCATGTGATACTTCATTCAAGTAATAATGCATGCTGATTTGTTAGGTTAATACATATTTCAGTATGTGTTTTAATTTGGAAAATGTGTATTATTTTCAGGATGTGATTTCTGTCAATAGGCAACATGAGGACATTTTTCTGGTCTTTTGTAAGATGAGCTCACTCAAAATCAGTGGTAGATTAAATTGAAGCTTAGGTTGAAATAAGGAGCCAACTAGGAAGGCTGCTACTTGTGAAACTAACCAAACATGAAATAAGTGCTAGTGCTAAAGCAAATAATCACTCCAGGAAATCGCAGCCTTCACTTCTGTAATCCTGAGAAAACCAAAAAAGGTTGGATGGTGTAGGGAAAGGGCTGTAGGCCAGGAGCCAGTTTGTGCTGTGCCAGAACTACCAGTGTGACTTTGGACAAGTCATTCAGCCCAGTGGAGGCTCTTTCTCCTTTTCTCTAAATACAACGTGAATGACCAGATGTTTTTTTAAGGTATGTTGACTATATTCTCATGGAGCTATATTCACTACATTTTGAAGTATATGTAGATGAAGTAAGCATTTACCCCTTAGCAAAGATGTTAATTTTTTTGTTTCCTCAGACTCTTATTAACAAACTCTTAAGATTAACAGAAGATGGAGTAATTTGCATTTAAATAGTATTGTTCTTTCTTAGAAATCCAATTTTGTTCATGTGTTAAATACTTTGCCGTTTGGCCGGGCGCAGTGGCTCACGCCTGTAATCCTAGCACTCTGGGAGGCCCAGGCCGGTGGATCACTCAAGGTCAGGAGTTCGAGACCAGCCTGAGCAAGAGCGAGACCCCGTCTCTACTAAAAATAGAAAGAAATTATCTGGCCAACTAAAAATATATATAGAAAAAAAAAATTAGCCAGGCATGGTGGCACATGCCTGTAGTCCCAGCTACTCGGGAGGCTGAGGCAGGAGGATTGCTTGAGCCCAGGAGTTTGAGGTTGCTGTGAGCTGGGCTGACGCCACGGCACTCACTCTAGCCTGGGCAACAAAGCGAGACTCTGTCTCAAAAAAAAAAAAAAAATACTTTGCTGTTACATTATGCATGTGATCTATGTGTATTTGCCCACTTATTTACACAGATATGAAAACTGAAAGGTAGTAATGTGCAAAAGGGCATTGGCTGTATTGATGAAGAACAAAGATGAGCTGTTAGGCAAGTAATCTGTAGATTTATTTCCAGGCAAGTGACTGGAAATTCATTGTGGCGCATTTTACAGCAACCCTGAGGGGTAGGTCTTTTCCACATTTCATGGCCTAGGAAACTAAATTTAGCAAGTGCTGCTTGTGCCCTGCATGTATCCTATTAGGCCTTACAATTGCAGAGAAGCTGGTCTTCCAATTGCCAGCGACATCTGCATCTCTTTGCTTGAAGACCTTTCCTAGCAGCTGCAGTCTGCTCTATGCAATGGCAGTCCAGAAGTGCCTAAGGATGAATGCCTCTCCAGAGCAGGCCTCCCCTAAGGACTGATGGAAGCTGGTGTATTAGTACCCCATCTCCCCCATCCCTCAGGTCTAGTACCCAGTTGTTGGGGTACCTCTATGGTTTTAAGCTCTAATTACCTACCGTAGATGACTTTCCTTGTCACTTCTCCACTCATCTACCAGTGTTTCTTGCAATATTCTTCCAAATAAACTATTTCCTCAGTGTCTGCTTCTGAGGGAAACTAGACAGAGACACAGAGGCTCAGAAAGCTAAAGTACAAGGTCAAGGGCTCATAGCTGGTTAGAAGTAGAGCTCTTTGAGATACAAATCAATTATTTTTTTCAGTTGCAGATTGAAATAAATTCATTTAAATATTAATAACTAAAATTTTGTATTTTGAAACAGTGATCATATAATTGGCAAAGAATTTGGAAAATGTGATTTATGGACATAAATAATTCAAATGCAAATAATAATTTAATACAAATAAAAATACAAAATAAAGAGAAATTTTTAGACCCTATATATTAGCATTTCCTGTAAGGTAGGGCATATTTTTTTTTTTTTTGGGACAGAGTCTCGCTTTGTTGCCCGGGCTAGAGTGAGTGCCGTGGTGTCAGCCTAGCTCACAGCAACCTCAAACTCCTGGGCTTAAGTGATCCTCCTGCCTCAGCCGCCCGAGTAGCTGGGACTACAGGCATGCACCACCATGCCCGGCTATTTTTTTGTGTATATCTATATATATATATTTTAGTTGGCCAGATAATTTCTTTCTATTTTTAGTAGAGACGGGGTCTCACTCTTGCTCAGGCTGGTCTCGAACTCCTGACCTTGAGCGATCCACCTGCCTCGGCCTCCCAGAGTGCTAGGGTTACAGGCGTGAGCCACCGTGCCCGGCCGAGGTAGGGCATATTTTAAGGAGAAATAAAAGCAGACTGAATCCAAGAGGCATGGAGTAGGTCCCCACATTAGCAGGCTGTGTGCTTCTGTAGATGAGGCCAGTGAGATCAACCAAGCAAACTGTCAATGAAATGCAAATAAAAATACCAATCCATTGTTTCATATGAAGATTTAGCCAAAACAGTGGAATTGTGATTGAGTTAGGCAGAGGATTTTACATATTCACTCAACAAATGGTGATTACTAAATGCCAGGCTCTGTGTCAGGCTCCAGGACTTGCTGGCAAACAGGAGAGGAGAGATGCAGTATGTGGCTGTACAGCACTTACATTCCAGAGGGAAGACCAGCAGCTGGATGACCACGTGCACTCATGTGCGCTAAATATTAGTGACAACAGAGTGTTGGATGCTCTGGAAATAGAGAGGAGTCCACTGAGTTCAGACTGGGCAGGTCGAGAAGACTTCCTAGGAGAAGTGGCATCTATGTGAGGAACTGAGGGATAAATAGGAGTCAGCCAGGTAAATAGGGGCCGAGTGTGTAAACGACACATCCAATGAGAAGGACCAGCATTGATAAGACTGCCAGGGAAAAAGATACCAAGACATACCACAGTACCGAGAGAGGTTCAGTTTGGCCACAGTGAAGAGTGAGGGTGGGAGATTGGCAAGATATCAGGGTGATTTTAAGACATTTGTATCCCCAGGCACTTTTTTCTTTGAGGGACTCCTTTCACATTATATCCAGTATCCGTATCGCACATCAAATAACTTTCAGATTAGTTCATAAGAAATGCATTGAGTCACAATTGAATAGTTGACAAAACTGTTTTGTGAAAATTTCAGGAAACCTTTGCTAAATGTGATATAGATTCTGTTTTCTTTTATATTTTAAAGCCAACTTTTTATTCAGCTTTTTAACATTTCCGTAGGTACTTGAGAAACTTGAGGATTCTAAGTGTCATGTCTGCTGGGTCCATAGGACTAGATGGGCCCATACCACTGATTAAGGACCAGAAAAAGTCTTGCAGTGACGTCAAACCATTGACTTTTTGTCTTAGGGACAATGGGAAATCATGACAAGGTTTAAGCAGGGGAGGGACATTATCAGAATTGCACTTTAGAAATAGTGTCCTGGCTGTGGTGTATAGAAGGGCAGTAGGGGTAGAGTTTCGGGTGGGAGTTGGGAATGGAGGTGTTAGGAGCCTGCTGCAAATATCCCGGGAAGGATTGACTGGACCCTGGACTAGTGTGAAGTTATGACACAGAGTAGAATTGTGACCCTGCAGGATAGTGGTAAGATGAAGTACTAGCGATTTTGCCTGCGAGGACACACTTTTCTTCAGTCCTTGAAAAAAATGTTGTCATATGACCCGTTGGTGGGGCCGTTCATTAGACCTGGTAATGCTGGTGAGTTGTACTTTATGTCAGAATGAGATAAATAAAAGAAACAAAAGTTGACTGAATAATGATTTGCAGCTGTTTGACCAATGGACCTACTGGCTGATTTGAATGTGTCTCTAGGCAGATTATTGCCTTTAGGACTTTGAGTTGGCCAAGTGGAGACCCAGATCAAATGTTCACTGTCTTTCTAAAATGATACTTGTTTGCTAAGAAGTCTCATTTTCATTTTTTTTTCTATTGTAAAATCTAACATAACAGGTAATATCTGCCCTCCCTTTGGTGATGTAATACATCACTTATAAGAATAAGTCCCAGGCAACATGGCTGCCACGTGCAGATTTCTCTCCCATGTTAGAGCTCCCAATTCATTTATGTGACCTGTCAAGGAATTTATCATGGTGGTAGTACAAAGCAAGCTTCTATTTTTATCAAATTTACCTTGAAGTTAAGAGCCAGGGAAAGCTTGTGTGCTTTACTTTTTACTTTGTGTAAATGGGTGTTACTTATACACGATGTTTACATTTTTATTTCCAAGTTCTCAAGGAATGACAACTTCTGGCATGTGAATAATTATATAACTGCCTAAGATTCCGAGGAAATTGTAAGCAAAACTCATTTCAAAACATATTTATTAAGCACATAGCCTTATGTTGCAAGTTATATTTGCTAAAACATAATTTCAGAACTTGTTCCCTCCCCTATCAATAATTATAATTTTGGGAGGAAAGATAAGAAAATATTGGACATAGAGAAAAATCAACAAATATTTTATTAACAACTTTGACACTGAAGAATTTTTCGAGGCAAGTTTTTTTACTGGAAGTGGAGATCTGATTGTTAGCATTTATTTATTGCAACAGCACTTTGTTTGAATCTGGTTAACTGAAATAGTGAATTTTTTGTTATCCTTTACTCAGGTATATTTGATTCTTAGAAATTACAGGAAAATGGGAATTATACACACACACGAAGTATTTCCAAACAAATGTACACAAACCATTCCAACAAACAAAAATAAGAAAAAACAGATGTGATTTTTTTTTAGGGTATACTTTTTTAAAATTTCAGAATATTATGGGGAACACATATTTTGGTTACATAATTTGCTTTTGCACAGTTTGAGGCAGAGTTATAGGTGTGTGCTTCACCCAGATAGTGTGCATCATACCCATAGTATACAATTTTTTGTCCTTAGTATACACACTCAACTCAACCTTCTGTGTGCCCTTAAAGATGAATGTCACCCAGAGCAATTCAAATGGCTGCTCTGTGAACTTTATTTTTGCCATTTGTGAAGCAGGAGCAATTTGTCTTAATGTTCCTTTTAACTCTGTGCATTCAACATGTGACCCCTAGATAAGCAAACAGAGGAAATGCTCTTATCTACTACTTAATAAGGCAGGAAAATATCCTTGACATTTAAGAGAACATTTAAATAGCACTGGCTAAAGTAACCCAGGTCCCCACCAGTATGTTTAGTATTTTATTAACTATTAACAGGAAATTCAACTAAACAATTTGATTAATTGATATTTTCATTGACTTTATTATTCAATTAATTCTTTCTGGACTTGCTTTTTATCTTCAATAACTCAAATTAGTCAGAAAATCAGAATTAGTCAGCCATTACTTCCTGAAGTAGCTTTTTACCTACCTGCCTGGAAGGTATACTTCAAGAAGCTGTGGGAAATTAAATTGGAAAAAAAAAAAGTTTAGGTCATTTCATGAAGGGTAGGAAAGTGAGGGTAAGAATCCCATTCTGTGGGCAACGGGGAGTCTTTGAAGGTTTTTAGCAGGAAAGTAACTTGTCTGAACTGTAGAAAATTAATTTGACATTGGTGTCTAGAATTCACTGGATGGGGAAGAAACAGGAGTTAGGCATTTATATTACAGTTCAGAGGAGAGGCAATGAGTATCTGAACAAGGGTGGTGGCAGTGGGAAAGGGGGGAGGGAATGTGGCAAGAGGTATCACTTTGGTTGATTGACCAGGGCTGATTGGCTGATTAGATATAAGAAATATGGGAGGGGTGGCAGTCAAGAGTTACCTGGCTAGGGGAATAAAAATGATGTTTAAACTAAAAAGGAAAAAAAAAAGTAATTAGGAGACATGGGAAACATTGTAAAAGTAAAAGAAGTAAGAAAAAGTATATCACTAATTTAAATAAATTTATATTAATAGGTCCAGAAAAAATTATATCCCAGAGTAAAAATTATAACTATGAATTTATAATAAAAATAATGATAACTATGAAACACTATGTCAGGTATGTGATGACTAGTATATCATGTAAAATTCCTGCAATGTTCCTTCAAGGTAGATTTGATTATCTTAATTTTACAAATTAAGAACAAAGCTTCTAGAGACAAAGAAATCTTCCCAAGCATTACCCAGCTTATTAGCGGCTGAATAAGAACTAAAATACAGATCTGTCTGATTTAATGGTCTGTTCTGTTTCTCTATTTCATGTGGTTTATCTTGTGATTGAAAAGACTTACAGATTTGTTAAACGTAAGTTTTGATAAAGTTTGTAATAATTGAGATAACTATGCTAAATTATTAGCATATTGCTATTATGATAAATGATGCTAAATTATGTATGTATTAAAATGATGAAATACTTTACACACACAGAATAGTACAGAAAATAATACACCATATACCCATGTATCCATCACATAGACTTGTTTTAATGTTTTGCCATATTTGTTTCAGGTTTTTTTTTTTTCAAAGAATTTGATCCATCCAAAACCTCCCACTCCACAATTTTAAGTTCTGTTTGTCTTTACAAATACTCAGCAAGTAGTTTAATTATCCTTATTTTACTAATGAAGAAACTGAAGCTCTAGAGGTTAGGTAACTTGCTCAAAGGTCTATAGGCAGTCTCAGAGCTGGAGCTAGTTTAGTTCTGAAGTACGTCTTCTTTATACTACTCTAAACTCTTTGGAAATCTATCAAAAGCCTAGAAATGAACAAATATTTTAAATTTCAAAAATGGGAAATATCTAGGCCACAGAAATTAAAATTTATAAGCTTGATGTTATCCAGATGATTAAATTGATAGTTTATGATCACTTATAAAGGAAAGAAGTCATTAAAAGCCAACATTCACTTATCAGAAATAGGTAATGCTGAACTTGGTTTCATAAGGAATAGTGTTGTAGACTGATATAAGAGATGAACACTGTTGATATAATATGTTTTGATTTTAGATGATACAAATATGGACAGGATGACATATAATAAACTTACTTGCAATAGAATTTGCTGGATTTATACCTAGACTGTATGGCAGTTAAAGTTCAACATTAACCTGAAAGAAGTTCTCCAGGGGTGTGTCCCATGGGTCTGATCTCATCCTCTTCACTGAAATTTTAAATTATAGCAGTAGTTCTCAATGTTGTTATACTTGTGGTACAGATTCAAATATAGAATTTTCGATAGCATGATTGAAATAATTAAATGACAGCTATAATTATTGGACTTTTCACTTGGTCAGTTTTTTCTCTCAGTTCCATATTGGAGTAGAACTTCCCTGCCTGCTTTTTCACTTTTATATACACAGGTGTGGCAATACTTTTGTATGTTCTAGTTCCCCAGGTCCTGGTTGATATTACCTTGTGCCTTTGAGTGCTACATGAAAATGTGTAAGTGCTTTATCAGCTCTGGCCTCTCAGCTCAATGCTCCATTTGACAGGCAGAAAGAGCTGTTTTTTAGACTGTTTGTTGCAAAAACAGATTTTACGTGGGAGTCAACATTTTTGGTGGCATTCCTATGAAGACCTCATGATACATTGGCGTAGCAAGGCTCGTTGATGGAGAAATGCAGATCTATAATGTGTGTAAAGTCACGGAATAAAAGGTACATGCATTTTTGTGTTTATAGATAGCAGAAGATAATAATAGAAGTAGTTACAATTTTTCAGTGAGATGAACAAATTATGGATTCTAAGAAGATGTGTGTGCATGCACATACATATGTACTGAGCAAAATTTAAATCATTTAGATCCTGGATGGGGAAATATTTGATTTAAAAGCAAGTTATATAAAAAATCTATTAAAATATAGTGTGATATGAATTTTTGTTAATGTAAGTGCAAGTCCTCAATCAATCAAGTGATAAAGAAATCTCATGTGCCCCAGTAATTATATTTGAACTTGGGCATGTGCTTTATTTGAAATTTTAGCAAGCTGAGATATGCTCAGATAAGAGAGAGAGGAATCTGAAGGAGTCAACAAACCAGACTGTTTGACAGTGGCTGAAGGATCTGGAGATGCTTGGTATGAATAAGAGGAGACTTACTAAGGAGGGGATTAGAGTTCTGAAGCAATGTTGCTCAATGGATATATTATGGGAGCCACAAATGCAATCACATATGTGATTTTAAATTTTCTAGTAGCCACATAAAAAAAGAAGCGGGTGAAATTTATTTTAATAATGCATTTTATTTGATCTAATCAAAATATTTCAACATGTAAGCCATTGAAAATATTAATGAGATATTTTATACTGTTTGTTTTTGTACTAAGTGTTCCAAATCTTGTGTGTATTTTACATTTCAAACACACCTAAATTTTGATCAGTGACATTTTAAGGGCTCAACATCTGCTTTGTAGCCAGTGCCTACAGTATTGGATAGTGCAGTTCTAGAGTGTTCGAATGGTTGTCACAGAGAAAGGAAATTTGCCTTTTTCTTGAAAGCTGTTCTAGAAGAACTGACATCGATGGACTCAAATATAGGCAGGCAGATTTAACTCAATTTTTTTTTTTTTTTTTGAGACACAGTCTCGCTCTGTTGCCCGGGCTAGAGTGAGTGCCGTGGCATCAGCCTAGCTCACAGCAACCTCAAACACCTGGGCTCAAGCAATCCTCCTGCCTCAGCCTCCCGAGTAGCTGGGACTACAGGCATGTGCCACCATGCCCGGCTAATTTTTTCTATATATATTTTAGTTGGGCAGATAATTTCTTTCTATTTTTAGTAGAGACGGGGTCTCGCTCTT
>JAQIFY010004395.1:0-11800 GCA_028533085.1 Varecia variegata | reverse complement strand
TTGGCCAGATAATTTCTTGCTATTTTTAGTAGAGACGGGGTCTCGCTCTTGCTCAGGCTGGTCTCGAACTCCTGAGCTCAAACGATCCACCTGCCTTGGCCTCCCGGAGTGCTAGGATTACAGGCGTGAGCCACCGCCCCCGGCCGCCACTGGAATTTTAATAGGGATTGCACTGCATCTGTAGGACCACTCTGGGCAGTATTGCTATTTTAATGATTATCTTCCAAACCATGAATATGAGATGTCTTTCTATTTATTTAGAAATTCTTCAATTTTTTCCAGCAAAGTTTTGTAGTTTTCAGTGTGTAAGTCTTTCCCCTTTGTGTCGAAAGGAATTTGGCTTTTGTCCCAGCATCCAGGAAGTGACTCTTACAATTTCCCAAGTGATAGGAATGTCTTTGTAATTCATGGTAGGCCTCTCAGACTACACTTGACAGTTTTTACTAAGGAGGTAGGTAAATCATGGTGGGCCTCTTGACAATTAATGTAACAAAATGACTACAGTGGGGACTGGCAATGCCAGAAAGACTAATCATGTAATTAATTAGAAGGTTCGGGCCTTGAGCCACTTGGTAACATTCTGACCTTCAGAGAGAGGAGTGGGGCTGGAGAATGAGTTCAACCAAGTGGGCAATGATTCCATTAATCATGCCTATGTAACGAAGCCTAAATAAAATCTCTGGAGACCAGAGCTCCCGTGAGCTTCCCTGGTTGGCAATACTATTTGAGCATTGTCACATATCATAGCCTGGAGGAGGTAATGCTATCAGGAATCCACAGAGAAGAGAGGATGACCAAAAGGCTTTGCATTTTTCCCTACACTACTCTTTCCTTTGTCACCAGTGTAAAGGTCCTTGCTAACGTGGAAAGGAATTTCAGGACATGCATACAACCGAGTGGCTGGCAAGTTTATTGAGTGAAAGCAGACAGGCTTAGGAAAGATTGTGCAAAAGTGAAAGTGCACTCTCAACAAGGAGAGAGGGAGGTCTTGAAAGGAGCAACTGACCCAAAACCCAAGTGGTTGCTGTTTTTATTCTTTAAAGTCAAAGAAGGCTGGGCAGTGAGTATTCATTCTGCCCAACTTTGGTCTTTTGTTTAGGTCCCTTCCTTATTTGGTCAGTGTTCCTGTCAGCCATCTTGGTTCTTACCCATAGTTCCCCAGTTTTCCCCTCAAGGGGGGGTCAAAACCACAATGCTAATTTATTATAATCAGGGTATAATGAGGTTTGGGATCCTAATTTGACTTGGAAGTACATTCTAAAAGGATTTCTCTATTACCATTAGATTAATCAAAATTAATCTCAATTGGCTTGTCTGTGCAGTTGTGTAAGGAACCGACCGTCCTTGTAGATAAATGAGACACTGAGTTCCTCAGCTCCAAAGAGAAAGGCCATTACTCCTCCCAGCCAAAAGGGGACCTCTGGGTGAACAGGGGCCTGAGTGGGAATGCCTGGGGTGATTTCCCATGGCATGATGTGGCCCCATAGGGAACCCCTCAACAAAAATAATTAAAAGAAGGCTCATCCAGGAAATGCATATATGAGCTAATCACTTGGTGTTTTGAGCCCTCTTGGAGGTGGTAGACCTCCCCAAAGAGAGAAACTGAGACATATAACAGGGTGGGAAAGACTCAGCGGTGAAACACTGTGGAGTTCCACACACAATCAGCACACTCTGATCCACTACACTAAACCCTATAGTTCGGTTCCTTCTTCTAAAGAAAAATGGGAAACAAGTCCCATAAAAAATGAGGAAAGGCAAGGAGAATGACCCCCTGCAAGCACCCCAGCTGGTTTTATGTTTGATAATTATGGCACTTCTACTTGCAAGTATTTGTGTAAATGGAAAGATCTTACTAAGGATGATCTAGGTCTGAGGTTCCCAAAATGGGGAACTCTCAATATTCCCAATTTGCTTTTCCTGTGTGCTAAACTAGAGGAATTAAGCTCCTGAAACAAGGAAAATGAATGGAGGTCATACTATAGCTGGCAGTTGGAATCATCCAAAAGAGGGAATGATAAATTTGCCTCCGTCCAGGAAGTTAATGAGAAAATATTTGATACTGTTGGAATTAAAAAACTAGCAGAGGCTACTTCTGAAATCAGGAAGGCACCAAAAACCGTCTCTCCTTCTGCTCTTCCTAACCTTCCGCTGTCTGAATTTCCTTGTGCAGACAATTTCATTTTTCCTCCTCTTCCTTCCCCTAATCTCTCACCTCAAACCACAAAAGGATCAGAAATAGCTAGAGGAGAAGAAAAAATAGTAGTTGCTCCTTATAGAATAAAACCCACTGGGAGAGGGGACCTAAATATATTGTATACACCCTGGACCAAATCAGAGTTAAGAGCCCTGGTATCTAGATTCCACCACCCAACTCAAGACCCTCTTGGGTTTGCCAAAAAATTCCAGTTAACATTTAAAACCTATGATCCAGGGTTTTCCAACCTATGTCAGCTAATTGAGTTACTGGTCCCCAAAAACAAAGCCAAATAATGGTTTCAGATAGCATATTGGAAACAGCCTTTAGAAGATTTTGACAAAGTAAATGCAAATGGGAGAGAGAAAAATGCAGGGAGAGTTGCAACCGTCTCTGTGAGAATTTACCACAGATACTCTCCAAAGTTATAGACTAGGCAAAGGTTCAACAATGTAAAATACACCCAAATGAAACCATATCTGATTTTTATATCAGGTTTGAAAAAACATTCAAACAATATTTTAGGGATACCTCTTAAAAACTTTGAGCATGGTAAAAAGTGACACTTTACTAAATTATGGATTTGTACAAGGCTTAGATGATGAATTAGTGACCTTGTTTAAGAGAAATAATGTGGCTGGGGCTTCTCTGCCTACTAGCAACCTAGTCACTTTAGCTGACAAATTGTCACAAATGATCATTAAGAAGCAAAAGGAAACAGACTCTAAGATTATGAGTTTACAAATAAAGCAACTTAGTAACCAAGCTGGAAGGTCACAAGGGTTCTGTCCCGGCCACCCGGCCCCCCCCCCAACCCCCCATCACAAATGAAGGAGGAAGCAATTTGCTACTACTGCAAAAAGAAACAACATCTTAAAAAGAATTGCAAGAAACTTAAACGAATGCTTGCACAAAGGGGGCTAAAGTCCCCAGAGGAAGGCACCAGAAGAACTCCAAAATCAGAATAGGGATGCTCTGAGGGAATACAGAGGGTTTTCCCTCTACTTCTAACAAATACCTTAGGGGAAATAGAAATATCCATAAACGGGGAAAATAACAGAGCCCTTGTGGACACTGGTGCTACACTGTCAGTCCTCAACCCTACCTTGGTTAAAAAGCCTCTCCCTCAAAGAAAAGCAGAAGTTCAAATGGTAGTAGTTTCGAACTCCCCAGTTACAGGTTTTAAATCTAATCCCCTCCAATTTCAATTAGGAGAACTTATATGATAGCATGTTTCCTTTTTTTTTTTTAACCTACATTTGACCAAGGCATAGAACATTTTCCTTATAGTAGATAGTGCCCCTCTGTAGAGGATATTAGAAAAGGCATAAAGGCCTGGGTAAAGGGACTGTGAGAAAGGTGGAAATCTGGCAGTCCTGCAAACGGGACTTGGGATATAAATGTTTACCAGCCAGCTGCATACAGCACGCTTTGGAATGCATGGGAGTATGACTGATGTTGGGTCCCTGCCCTTTTCTTTATAGCCTTAAGGAGTCACAAGGAATCCCAAGATAAATATGGATATGTTGCATATCACTAACTAGATTTCTTTAGAATAATGTGTTTACTGGCACCAGAGATTTTTATCTATATGTTCTTTCCAAACATTCTCTCTATATGTTCTTTGCTTTGACTTTGAATGCCTTTCTCTGCAATAAACACAGAGGTTTGGAGAGGTACGAGAGCTCTTTGAAATGACAAGTCTCCCCTCCTCCTTCAGCCTGACAGTGTGGTCTGGAGCACTCTTCGTTGCATGATAACACTGGTAGAGACGCTGGATGATCTCTACAATTGGTGACCCCGACGTCATTCAGCCAACTCACGCAAGGAGAAGTTTCACTGGACTAAAGGGGAATCCTGGTAAGGGACAGTCCTGACTCTATAAGAGGATGGGGCTGACGCATGTAATACTAGACGGGGATTTTATCATTTAGTTGTGAGTCATGGGTCAGGAACTCACTAAAGAACAGAACTTGTACTTTAAGACTTTACAACAATTATTAAAATCAATTCAGTGTACAGTGGAACCAAGGGCATTACAACAATTATTACTTTCGATTCATGAACATTGTCCTTGGTTTCCAGATGCTAGCACTCTCGATCTCGAGCTCTGGGAACAGGCAGGACTAGTTTTAAAGAAACGATTTGAACAGGGTCTTATGACTAATGTTACTATACTAACAACCTGGAGCTTAGTACGTAATGCTCTTTATTCAGTATATATTACAGATCATAATGATCCAGATCGCCCGCTTTTAGCTGAAGTGGAGGGGATGCCCCATGAAGAAGCAGGGGAGCCTATTGATAAACCTGAGCCTTTATTGTCTTTTGATTCTGATGAGTCAGATGAAAAGGAATTGTCATTTCCACAGCCATTAAAAGAGCAGGATGAAACACAGCCATCTGCCCCTATGGCTTACCTTCCTCCTCCGCCTCCTGTGCCATTGTCAGGAGGTACTTATCATAAACCACCTCCATGGACTCCACCCCCACCTAAAGTATTTTCAGAAACTAATTCGCGGGCATGACCCTCCTTGACAGAGGATTGTCTAAAAGAAGGGTTAAAATCAGGAGACCCTGACGCCTTTATGGCTGCATTCCCTGTTGTGGCAAGAAATAATAGGAGACAACATGAAACTCTCCCTTTTACTGTGTTTAAGGAGCTACAAAAGAGTATCCGTGAAAATGGCCCTCAATCTCTATTTACCACTGGTATGGCTGAGGCATTGGGAAATAGTTATGAAATCACTCCTTTTGACTGGAAAACATTAGTTCATGTCCTAGTTTCATCAGCAGAATATATGGTATGGCTTATGGAATATAATGACTTAGCTATTCAACAATTCTTACAAAATTTAGATCATGGAATACCAATTACCATCCAAATGTTACAAGGCAGTGGCGCCTATGCTACAGTTCAAGCTCAAGCTCAGGCTGATGCTAGACTATTTATTTGTTCAGTGTTCAGCCTTAGCCATTCAAATATGGAAACGTATCCCTATTAGTCAAACACAGGGATCATTTGTTACTATAAGACAAAGCGCTACTGAACCCTATACTGATTTTATCAATAGACTGCAAACAGCGGTGGAAAGACAAGTGCCTAACCAGGACGCAGCTAACACTTTTCTTCCTACAGTTAGCTTATGAAAATGCTAATAAGCGTTGTCAAACAGCATTAGCTCCCATTCATACCTCCTCCTCAGATGTAGGAACTTTTATTAAGGCATGTCAACATGTGGGCACTATTACTCATTTAGCTCAAACCTTTGCCACCATGATGCAAGGAGGTGCTTGCTATAATTGTGGAAAATCTGGCCATTTAGCAAAAAATTGTAAACAATCACAGAACAATAGTAAAAGGAATAATTTTGGGAAAGAAAAACAGCCTTCTAAAACCTGTCCGAAGTGTGAAAAGGGCAAACATTGGGCTAATCCATGCTGATCTAAGTTTCATAAGGATGGTAATCCCATACAGGGAAACTTGAAGGGGGGCACTCCCTGCAGCACCCCTAAAAATGTCTGAGGGGCATTGGCCAATCAGGCTCCTCCAGCCTGGCCAATGAAATACCATTACAGATCTCTCTGCCGTAATAACCGGTAGTGCAGGGTTGGACCTCTCAACAATAGAGGAGATAGTTCTTAAGGAAGAAGATAAGGTGTACCTTATCGTCACAGGAAGTTTTGGGCCACTCCCGAAAGGATTTTTTGGGAGAAAAGTGGAAATCTGGCAGTCCTGCAAACAGGACTTGGGATATGAATGTTTACCAGCCAGCTACATACAACAGGCTTTGGAATGAATGGGAGTATGACTGATGTTGGGTCCCTGCCCTTTTCTTTATAGCCTTATGGAGTCACAAGGAACCCCAAGATAAATATGGATATGTTGCATATCACTAACTAGATTTCTTTAGAATAATGTGTTTACTGGCACCAGAGATTTTTACATGTTCTTTCCAAACATTCCCTCTGTATGTTCTTTGCTTTGACCTTTAATGCCTTTCTCTGCAATAAATACAGAGGTTTGGAGAGGTACGAGAGCTCTTTGAAATGAAAAGAGTCTCTCCTCCTCCTTCACCCTGAGAGTGTGGTCTGGAGCATTCTTCATTGCGCCATAACACTGGTAGAGATGCTGTACGATCTCTATACTCCCCTACATCTGCTGGCATGGGATTTCTTAGAGACCCATAATGCCCACATCTTATTTTCACAGAAAGGAGAAATGATTCTCAACATGGGACACACAGAAGAATTACAAAAGCCCACATGTAATGTTATGCTTACTAAAGTTAATCAAGAATTTGAACAGGGGGAGTTAGAGCCTTTCTTATCCAAAATATCAGATTCTTTATGGGCAAGTTCGTCCACAGATATTGGAAGAATTAAGTCAGCAGTTCCTATAGAGATAACCATAGATAAGTCTAAACCCCTGCCAAACATTAAGCAGTACCCTCAAACAATTAGCTTCCATATACGTTCTCCTAAAGTAAGACTTGAAGCCTTACTAGGAATAAAACCATTCAGGACTACTTAAATACGGGACTCATAATACCCCACACCAGCCCTTGCAATACACCAATCCTTCCAGTCAAAAAGCCAAATGGAAAAGGTTGGAGGTTTGTTAAGGACCTACGAGCCATAAATAAAATAATAATTCATAGGTATCCTGTTGACCCTAACCCCCATACTTTGCTGTCCAATATTCCTATCACTGCCAGTCACTTCTCTGTCATTGATTTATGCAATGCTTTCTTCAGCATACCTGTAGAGCAAAATAACCATTACCTTTTTTTCACTTGGATCACCAGTGTACTGGACAGTTTTGCCTCAGGATTATTCTCAGAGTCCTACTTATTTTTCTCAAATATTAAAAGCAGATTTAGATGATAGCATATTCCCAAAGAGATCCACCCTAATTCATGTGGATGATTTGTTGTTGTGTTCACTTTCCCTGACAGAATGCAGAGAAGACACTGTATATCTGCTGCAACCGCTTGCTTTGAAGGGACACAAAGTGTCCAGAGATAAATTGCAATTTTGTCTCCCCTAAGTTAAATACTTAGGACACATAATTTCCCTGAGGGGACTACTAATAAACCCTAAGAGAATCTCTGCCCCCATGACCTTTCCTTTGCCCCAAATGAAAAGAATTAAGAGGGTTCTTAGGGTTAACAGGCTATTGCAGAAGTTGTATTCCAAATTACTCATTAATGGCTCAGACCCTTATACAAAACTTACAGACCCAACAAGACCTAATCCACTGGGAAGAAAGGGAAAAACAACACATAGAAGATTTAAAACAGGCTCTTACCCAGGCACCTGCTTTAGGCCATCCCAACTATAGCCTTCCCTTTCTCCTTTTTGTACATGACATAATGGAAATATTCTAGGAATATTAACTCAAAAACATGGTGACAATCACAGGCCAATTGGTTATTTCAGCCAACAGACCCAGTAGCAAGACGATACCCCCCACCCCCCTCCATATGAGGGCTATATCAGCTGTGGCCATTTTATGTAAGAATGTTAAAGAATTTGTCTTGGGGTCCCCACTAACCATTTATACCTCCCCATTCTGTGGAATCCCTCTTAAATTTTCAACACTTTCTGTCAGCTGACTCACCTCCTATGAGATGCTCTTGCTTTCTGCCCCTAATATCACTTTGAACTTAACCCTGCTACCCTGCTCCCTCTTCCAGATGAGACTGCGGTCTACTAACTGATATCTTACTCTCCCCTAGGGCAGATTTACAGGAAACTCCTACCATAAAAATTCCTGGGCATTCAAAGGATATCACGGAAGAAGCTAAGGGAAATAATCTAGCTGATGCTGCAGCAAAGAATGCTGCCCAAGGAAAGATGGCCTGTCCTATATGAGAATGCACCTTCCATCCTGCCAGTACCCTAACATTCTTTCACAATACCAACAGGCATCAACCCCTCAAGAGAAACAAATCTGGCAGCAAAAGAGAGGCCGTATTTGACCCAAGTGGAGACTTGTGGCTAGGTCCTAACAAGAAACCCACAGTTCCCTTAGGTGCACAATTATCTCTCCTTCAGTTCATTCATGAAATGACTCATTGGGCCCCTGAGAAAATGATATCACTGGGGAAAATATTTCTGGAAACCATTCCCTACAATAGCCCACAAGGTATACTCTTGATGTACTATATGTCCAAAACATAACCCTGGCAAGCCCTTCTTACAATGTCATTTTCCTGTGCATTTGAACCATCTGAAGTATGGCAATTGGACTTTATCCACATGCTGCTGTCTCAAAATTATAAATATGCATTGGTCTTGGTTTGCATGTTTTCTCACTGGGTAGAAGTATTTCCTTGTCAGAGGGCAACTGCCTTAGCATAGGCAAAATACTGCTAAAGAATCATTCCAATTTGGGAAATCCCTTCTGAGTAACACAGTGATTGTGAGACTCACTTTACTGGACAAGTTGTTCAATCCATTTGCAGAATCTGGCCCATAATACATTTCCATTGTACCTATCTTCCCCAATCCTCTGGGTTGGTTGAATGTACTAATGGCACAATAAAAAATTAGTTAACAGAGGCTTTTAACCTCCCTTGGCCAAAAGCCCTCCCACTGGCCTCGTTTAACCTTAGATCCACTCCTTTAGGAAAACACTATCACCTTATGAAATAATAACAAGAAGACCTATGAGGCTGGATGAAGGCTTATACAAGCCAGCCTTACTCACTGGGGAAATACTACATTATTGTCAAGGACTACTTAAAACTTTAATAAATAATATAAAGCTGGTAACAGAGTCTTTCCACAGTGAGCTCCCAGGAGCCAAGGACTGCAAGGATCACGGATTACAGCCAGGTGACTTTGTTTTTTGGAAAAAGCACCAACTAAAGGACTCCTTACAACCTTGCTGGAAGGACCTTACCAGGTACTTTTAACTAACTCTTGTGCTGCAAAATTAAAGGGACTTGCTTCTTGGATTCACTTCTCACAGCTAAAACAAGTACCTGACCACATTCCTGACCACACCTGGACCTCTGAACTAGTCTCTGACACCTGCCTATCATTTTGGAAAAACATCTGAGGCTCAGCCGGTCTCCACAGCAACAACCAAAGCAACAACTGAAGCAGACATTTTTCCAGAGACATTAGACCAGGCCAGTCCTCATGAACCCTGAAATAACTCTCATTTTCACCTAACTTGCTGTAGGATATATTATAGAAAACCCTGAATGCCTTAACCAAGACCCGCAAGAAGTTGTTTGGGATCTATGGAATCTCCCTTGGTATAACATTCTAAATGGTTATGAATTTCCTTGTTAAAATTAGAAAGATGTTTTACCTGCTCACCCTCCTTCATATAATTTCCTCTATTTGTCTACCCTGCACTCCTTCTGTCTTCAAATCTGAAAACTTGTCCTGGTTCCCTGCAAACCTCAGCAATTTCCCTGCTGATAGAGCCAACATCGTTTGGTATGACATAGATCAGGATGAAATGAAGGCCACTGAATATTCCCAGAGGTTCCCCCTTTTCAGGGTACCTCTATTATAAGGCTCTCATAAAATGTGATGCCCTTCAGGAATATGTACCCATCATGCCTCAGGATGATTATTGAGGTGGTCTAATCAAATAGAATATTACATAATATAGATATATTGGTGATGACAAGCTCAGACAATTGCCTGGGTATGACGGAAGAGACCCAGCTGCCTCCTGTGTAAACTGTCGCAGCATAAGCTGCCGGAATGACGACCAGCCCTGTGCTTGTGGCTGGATGCCCTTATCCAGCACTAACCACATTGACACTGTCCTTAAAGAACTATTTATGGGAGTCAGTTGGTGGACAAAAGTCCCTGACAGCACAAATTCCACTCTAAGCCAAGGGCACCTCCGGGAAGCCTTATGGATTACCCAGACAAGGGCATACTTAGGTGTAACCTCCACTCACCTGACAATTGTTTGGAATACCGAGCAGTTTTGGATTGACTCTATTTACCCAAATTGTGCTGAGGCCATTAGTGTACAAAGGCAACAGCATTCCTGGTGGATATACCAAAACTGGCCAAGCAAAAGACAAAATTGTGACCTCATTGGAGGAATTGGAATTGGCTCAGTATAAATTGTTCCAGGGCTCTCTGTTTGAGCTGATGACTAACTTTTCCTTTTTTTTTATTTTTGAGACTGGGGTCTCGCTCTAGCTCAGGCTGGTCTCAAACTCCTGAGCTCAAATGATCACGCCCGACTCAGCCTCCCAGAGTGCTAGGATTACAGGCGTCAGCCACCATGCATGGCCTAACTTTTCCTTTCCCTTCTCCCTTGCTCATACCTAATGTGAGAGACTGCCTACTCTCACACCTTGGCTAATTTTAATGTATCCTTTCCCTATAACAAATATGACCTTGAGTATAACAGTTTTCAATTAGTTTTGTGACACCTTCTAGCAAATTATTGAGCTCGAGGGTGGTTGTGAGAACCCCCAAATTTGTAGATAGCTGGTCCAAAGTGATGATGGACCCTTAAACGTGCAGCTGGTGTCTAAAGTGAGGACAGTTTTTTGGGGGGCTGTTCCTTCAGACTGTATAGTTGCCTAAGCTCTTTGCAACCTTCTTGATTAAATATTATATATCCCTAGGTATTTTATTCTTTTGCTTGCTAATGTAAATGGAATTGTTTTCTTAATTTTCTATTTATTTGCTTTTTAACAAATACTTTTTCAGCACATGCTATGTGCCAGGCTCTGTCCCAAGTGCTTTAAAAACACTAATTTTATTCCCATAACAACCCTATGGAATACTTTCCTTTTTTTGGAAACTGGGCAGTGTGGCTCCTGAGTCCATATTCTGATCCACTACACTATACTGCTGCTTTATAGACCTTCTTTGAGAAGTTTCCTGGGAATCACTTTCTTTACCTCTTCCTATTGCCATTCCATAGTACGGGCCCTTACAAATTCACACCTGAACCAATCTCCTGTTGTCTCCCTAGCTGTCTACCATCAACCCTGAATGCTGCTGCCACCCTTACAATGCTTCAGCACTTTTCTAAATTCTGGCTGGCATAATGACCTGAAATGCCTTTCCCTTCTCTGCATTTATCAAACATAAAAAGCTATTATTGTTCATAACCAGTACTTGGCCATGGACTTCATACTGTTTTCTAACATTTTGAAATGTTACTGAAAACTTTTGTTGTGTGAAACAGACGGAGTGAGAGGAAAGCACATGGGACCTCTTAGGACATGCCCCCCACTCCATCCCAATCCTTACTCCTCTTCAATCTCAGGTTCTTCATTTGCAAAATAGAAACTATAATGCCTACCACACAGGGTGGTTGTGAGAATTATTAATAAGTGGGGGGCTAAGGGGAGAAGGTGGGGGGAGAGGGAGACATGAGGGGAAGGGCAGGGTCCTGGCATGCAGCAAGTGCTAAATAAATGTTGGTTTATTTGTCCCTGACTCAATCTCCCCCCAAAACTTGTAAGCTCTTTGAAGGCAGGGGCCTTGATTCATACTTTTTTGGTATTTCTCAAAAGTCCTGGGCATCAAAGACAATGATTAAACTTCAACAGACGCACTTTGGTTATCTGATCGCAATGGCTCTTATGACAAAAACAGACT
>JAQIFY010004394.1:0-11800 GCA_028533085.1 Varecia variegata | reverse complement strand
AAAAAAAAAAAAAAAAAGAGTCAATGAAGTAGCCCCTGTCTTCAGTGTACTTAAAAACTAATTGTTGCATAAGGGAATATGATCATTGATAGGATATTAGAAAACTACTTTAAGAGCTTTAGAGATGGGAGGAGATCCATAAAACTCCAGGTGAAGAGGGGAGGTAGCCTAGTGGACCTTGCCCCTGAACTAGATCTTAAAGATAGAGAGGAATTTCCATAGGTGGAGAAATAGGTATTTCAGACATCAACTTTCATCCAATTGATTATTTCATCACATCCCTATCACCTACTATGTGCAAGGATTTATGTCAGGTGTTGGAACAAAAAGCCGAATAGGATAGAGACAATGGTATGAGCAAAGCCACAATGGTGAGGAAAGCCCAAGAGATGATTGGGGAATGGGACTAATCTAATTGGGCAGAAGAGAAAGTAGAGACAGGTGAGTAGAATCTTTGAATTGTACTAATGTAATATGAGGAGAGATTTAGTCTAGCATGCTCATTTCACAACAGGGAAACTGTGGACCAGGCTTGTTAAGTGACTTGCATAGGGAACAGCAATGTTAAGTCAGGACAAGCAGAAAGAAGACGTTCTATGGTTTGTTAGAGACCAGGGACTCTTAAAGGTTATCAGGAGGCGTCTTGCAAGAAGAGTTATCTTGGACAGAGCTTGCAGGCAGGGGCCCAGTGAGGAAGCTGTTGTGTTTTTTGAGCTAGAGTTAATGGGGCTTGAATGAGGGGGTGATGGTGACAGTTAAAGGAAGGGATAGATGTGGGAGACTTTGCAAAGAAAGAATCGATAATACCTTCATCATATTAAGGGATTGGTTCAATGCCATGGTGAGAGAAAAGGGAGGAAAAATGGCTGTGGTTTCAAGCTTGGGTGATTTGGAGGACTGCAGATCACTTCTTAAAAAGAAGGGACTCGGAGAGAATGTGGTTCAAAAGAGGAAAGATCCAGAATGAAACACATGTAGATTATAAAGCACGTGGGGTGGCTGCTATTGGAAAGAAGATTGTGAACAAGATATCATGATAATGGAGCTCTGGAGAAGGCGTGGAAGGCTTGATCAAGAAAGATGTCTTAAAGGACGTATTTACTTGGCAGATACACTGGAGGAGATATCCCAGGGCTTCCCTTTGCCCCATATATTAAAAATTTCTCATTTTTTGCTTTGAGGTTGATAATTTGCTTGGCTGCTTCTTTGCCTATAATAATATTGTAGTAGCTTTGGATATTTTCTATGTGCCAGACACTAACTCTAAACATTTAAAAATGATATTTTACTGTAAAAAACACAGTTTTATAAATTTCAATTTAAAAAATTAAAAAAATACTAATCTCACTTAATTCGCATAATCACTATGATGGATTGAAAGCGTTAACTCATTTTTACAGTTCAGAAAGGGAGGCTTAGGTAAGTAACTTGCCCAGGGCCAAGGTACAGAAAGTAACCAGAAGAGCTAAGATTGCCTAGCCCGAACCTTAAGTTCATAACCACTCCCTTATACCGCCTCTTAATTAATACCTCTATTGCCAGGCGCTAAGCTGCTCATGTCCTCCTACTCCCAGCCTCTTTCAAATTTTCCAAATGCCTGGAATTATTTCTGTCTTCTTGTTTTCAATCCTCCTGAATTTTAAAAATCACAGGAACCTCTCAAATTCAGGAAGTGTTCCCTGATTAATTCCACCTCTATCTAAACAGCTAGCAGAGCCTCGACCTGATTTAATCCGAGTAGATTTTGTGTTATTTAGTGGGGAGAGTAGCAGGAACCCTCCTGCCACAGACTGGTCAACAGGTCAGCTCATGCCCTACTGACCTTGGAGCTGGCAGGCATTTTCGTTTGCAGAGGATTGCACTTAAAAGCATATGTTAGAATTGTGAAGCAAGGAATTGTTAGTGATATTCTTTATCCTCAGTATGTATGCTGTTGATACTTGTTGACTGATTGACTAAGATTTTTGTTGGCATTTGATTGAGAAGGAAGGTAATTACAAAGTATTTATAATGCATCCTAAACTTAGCTTTAAAGTCCTGTATTTAACTCTTTGGCATGTCTTCCTAAACTAGATTCAGTAGAATATGCCTGTTGGATAAGTCTCCTGAGAGACAAGTTTAGTGGGGAATATGACACTTTTAAAATGCAATGGAAAATATGCATATTTTCCCAAATAAACCATTTCTTATAAATTGTACTTGCTCTGATCATTCCTCTTCCCTTACTGGGCACCAAATCATTTTGCATTTGTGGCTAAGCATTTTTTTCTTAATATTTTGGTTTTCTTTGCTACTGGATGAAGGAGTAAAACCATGCCTTATTCATCTTTTTCTTTTATATAATTCCTTGCACAAAATAGGAGCCCAATAAATACGTGTCATAAGACTGCATGTAATTTTCTCAACTAAATTATGAACAGGGGTCATGATTTTTATTTCTTTGGATTCCTGCTTTCTCCTAGCAACTCCTCAGTTTCTAGTTCAAAATTACGTACACAAACAGCACTCAGGAGCTGATGGATGAATGAATGAATAAATGACATATAACTTGTGATTTTTGTAAACCATCCTAGAAATATTTTCAGGAGACCGGGAAAATTACCTGGGTAACAAGATCTGTTGAGTAGCTGCCGGGCTGAGTCTGGTGACTATATCAAAATCTTCAGATAGGTCAGTAATTTCATTTCAGCTTGTTCATTCTTTGTTTCAAATAATACAGGTTTTTGTGCATTGATGTTGAAGATAAAGTGGTGCCTATTTTACATTTCTGGTTACATTTACAAAACAGTGTTTTATTGCTGTCTAAACATGAGAGTGCTCACAGCCACTCCCACTGCATTGCACTGAGAAAGGGCTGTTATGTGGCTTTGCCCTTAGTTTGAAATATGTTGTACTTGGAGGTCATAGTGTTCTGGTTTGGGTAGCAAATTATTGATCAGGGTATTATGGTAACAGCTGTAGTGCTGATTGGATGAAGATAAATATCCAAGAATACAACTGGTATTACCTGGCCTTATTGTTTTTCCTGGGAGCCTGGTCATCCCATGGGGACTTTAGAACAATGGTCAGTAGGTGAATATTACCAAGTGTTATTAGGCAGAGTGCAAGCCCGTGGTACCCAGTTCTCTCCACTCAACATCATTTGGATTCTGGCCCTTTTCCTGCATCCATTCTTTATGCTCTTTATTTAGAATTCCTTGACTTTTTAGAGTTTTTCTGATGCTACCCACTCCTTTTTCTTCTTTCTGAAATTCTCATATTTTCATCCATTTTTGGAGGGATTATGAGGAAACAAGATCATTGCTTATTATCCTGCTGCTGTTGAGTTTAGTGGAGCTTCCTCTGCTGTCATCAGAGACTTCTTTTTTTAATTTATTTTTTATTGTATTTATTTACGGTGTAGAACATGATGTTTTGATGTACATGTACATAGTGAAATGATTACTACAGTCAAGCAAATTAACATATCCATCACCTCACACAGTTACTTTTTTTTTGTGGTAAGAGCACCTAAAATCTACTCTACTAGCAAATTTTGGAGTACAAGACAATATTATTTACAGTCCTCATATGTGGTACCTTAGATCTCTAGACTTATTCTACACAACTGCAACTCTGTACCCTCTGACCTTTAGCCCCCCGCTTATTTCCCCTGCCCCCTGCCCCCTGCCCCTGGTAACCGTCATTCTACTCAGAGCCTTCTTAACTGTTTAATTCAAAGGCCTTTTTTGGGGTCCCCATTCTTCTTTAATGTTCTGTGCTACTTGAATATTCCTCACTGATCAGGTTCCAGTGAAACTCTTTCTGCCTTGGGGTTTTATTTTAAATATTTTGAGTTTTTGTTAATGTTCCTCCATGTAGTCCAATTTTCTTCCTTCTTTGAAGACATCTTTTTCTCCTTCCTTTGCTAGACGATCCTGAAGATACCTGTCTCCCTTACACTTTCAGCATTCAAGCAGACTCGGGCTAATTGGACAAGCCAACGATATGTCTGAAATGGCTCACCAGTGGCTCTGTGTCTGACCATGTTGGCATCATCTTAGTTAAGAACCGTGTCTTGACCTAACTTTGGGACTGGCATTTTAAGCAATACCACTCTTCCCTAATTAACAGAAGCAACCCAAGGAAGGACAGTTTTTGAAATGATGCCTGAGTAGTCTCCTACGGTATTCCCTGGGAATATTCCCTAGGAAGTCCATGGAGTTGATAATTCATTTGAATCATGTAGAGGTATGAGCTAGTATTAAAAATTATTACAATGACACCTTAATTTATATTTATAAATATATTTATTTATGTTATATACATTTATATTTATTTACATTATATAAATTTTATTTATATTGCCTGACTTTATATTTGTATTTAATTTATTTTATGAAATATAGTTGCAAATTTATACTTTTAATTTATGTAAGTATATATTTAAATATCTTAATTTATATTTGTATTTCAACTCATAGAGCTAGTCCATACAGCTGTTACTTTTTCTTTTCCTGTCCTTCTAAAAGGACTAAAAGGAAAATGTTTTGCAATGTGGAACTGAGTCCAGAGCTAAGAGGCTTGCTGGTACACAGCTAGCAATGACAAAGGTGAGAATTGACTCTCAGTCTCCTCCCTTCCCAAACATTAAACAGATTCCCTATTTTAACATATTATCTTTACATGGCATTTTTCATATGTGCAGCGAGACTAGCTTAAGCTTTCAAAAACCAAATGAAAGCCATATCTCTGCTTAATAAAGAGGAAACCAGGACTCACAGGGACTTTTCCCGGCTGCCTGAGGTTAGCATCCTTCCCTTTGTATCCCAAGAACCCAAAGACAGTGTTGCAATATGGTTAGGGCATTGGGCCCCGGAATTAGGCCTGCCTGTCAAATTCTAGCTTCACCACTTATTTGCTCTGGGAGCATGAATGTGTTTCTTCTTTTGTAAAATAGTACCTTCCTAAATAATAATAGCATTACATAGTGTGTGTGTGTGTGTGTGTGTGTGTGTGTGTGTATATATATATATATATAATAGTAAATAGGGTTATTTATTCATTCAGCAAAGATGTACCAATCACCTATCACAGGGGAAAATCTTCTAGGAATACAGTAGTGAATAAGGGAGAAAAATATCCTGCCTTTATGGAGCTTACATTCTGGTGGGTCATGGTTAAGATTAAGTGAGATAATGCATTCAAAATGCTTTCCACAGTGCCTGGAACAGAGTGGGTTTGCAATAAATGTTTCTTAACAAAATTAATATGACGTTTATAAATGCCTGGAGGTGATGGCACTTGCTTTTATCCATAAATACATCTATAGATAGTAAATGTAATATTAATAAACCCTTTACTTTTCCAAGAACCATTTCACTCCATAGAATGCACTCAGGATTTAGCCATAGTACTTGGGTTTTATAATTTGGAGTTCTTGGGTTGTAAACAACAGAATAAAAAAGAATAAAGAATCAGCTCTAGCTTCCTCAAGCAGAAGGGCAGCAGGCTGTCCATGGCTGATGAAATTGATGAGAGGGTGTTGAACTACGGTCAGCAACTAAAAGATCTGGAGCCTGGGAACTAATCTGCATGGGAATTCTGATCATGATTCAGATTTCAATAGGTTCTTGGGTTCTGTGCCTGTCCCTGGGGGGCAAGAAGATAGTGAGGCTTTTGCTTATTGGCTCTCCGTGTGTATCCAATGGAGAAGGAGTAATCCTGTCAAAGGACACTGTGGTTCTGTTACAGTCAAGAAATAACCCATGATAGCTATGGGGGTCTTCAAACTGGATGGGGGACCTTGTCAGCACAAATGCTTCACATTAAGTAAAGGAATGGGGTTCTTGTTCCCAACTAAACAGTGGGAATTCTACCACCCAGTGGCTATCCTCTGAAATTCCATGAATTGAAAAGAGTTCTTAGGCTTTAGTTAATTTTTGCTTTCAAATCATAAATATATACATAAGTGTATATTTATCTGTACATATATATGGGTATGTTACACATATACACACTGAATATATCTTGTGAAATTTCATCCCTGACTTTAATTTTCCAAAGGTGAGCCCTCCATCTTGTGGTCTTTGCACCTCATTGGCATTTGTCACTGTGCACTCTTTGCCTTTTATATTGTCACAGCAATTCCAGAAACACGGAGCATCAGCAATGAGCATATTTTGTGAGCCCGGTGGTATGCTGGCCGTGAGACTATGGAGGGACATGTATTTGCTGTCCCTGAGAAATCATTTATGTCTCTCTGCCAAGAAACATTAGCCTTTTCATTTTTTCAAGTTTTCAAATAAAATATGTAGAAATAATATAAGGGAAGTGCATAGTTCAATGCTTAGTTGACTTAATTGATAGTCAATAAGTGGCAATTTATACGACTATCCTATACCCCGAAATTCCTTTGATAGCTCTGTGAAACCAAAGATGTCCTTGGGAATAAAACTGCCTGAGAATTCTGGTCAAGGTTGAAATTCCAGGGAGGGAGTTTCCAACCGCCTACCCCTGGGCTCTGTGCTGGCCCCTTGGTGATGAGGGGAGAGTAGAGATTCTGCTTATTGGCTCCCCAGTGTGTATCCAATGTGTACTATTAATCAAAGGTAAATTCCATGAGGGAGGGGCCGGGTCTATTTTATTAATATATGCCACTGTACCCACACTTAGCACAGTTCTGAGTACATGCCATGCACCTAAGAAATATTTGTTGGAGAAATGACCAAATTGGGAAGCTCTAGACAGAGGCCAAAAGAAAATGACTAAGCTACTTGCTTGAGTGGCTATCATTAGTGCATAATTTTCAAAAGCAATCCTAGGACGAGCAAGATGTTTAATCTCTGTCATGAAATGTAACCTTTGGAGGGAAGACAAGCAGCCACAGTGTGACTCCTCGGAGCGCCCTGCAGCTCTGAGCAGGGCCTGGGCCTCGCTCTGATGTGGCTGTTGAGAGCCAACAAGCAAAGGCATTTTGTATGATACAGTGAACCACATTTAGTCAACGATGTTTGCAATGACTAATGAGTCCCTGGTAAGAAGAAACCAAGAAGCAGTGGCCTACAATACAGAGAATGTCAGCACCGAGAATCCTCGCTCAGAATACTGGCTGCAAGAGTTCAGCATTTGGCATTTTCACCGATTGCTGTTTGATTTCCTTTATGGTTGTGGTGGCACATTCTGGAAAGGCAGTAAGGCTCTAATATATTTTGTGGGAGTTCTATGGGGTAGGGGTAGGGGTAGGGGATATAAACGTTTTGCTTTGTGTTATGGCTATGGCAACAAACTTTCAAATAGCATACTTTCTTTTGGTTTGGGGTGGCAGGACCTGGTGATAGTTACATGTCCGATGGTTCCCATGATATGACAGTGGTGCAATCATTCATTTATTTGATGCTTGTTTATTGACTATCTACTATATGCTGGGTCTGGTAACACTTTGTGTTTTTCTGTGTTTAAGTTGCATTGTTTTGCAGCATATCCCTGCATGCATCTTTTGCTTGCCTACTTGCTTATTATGATTTAGCCTCCCCTCCTACATCACTTCTTCCAAACCATCAACCCCCAGCACCCTAACACAGCTTGGCTGCCTCTACCGGGTGCCCTGTAGCACCTGTACTTTCCCCCATGATTTCTTCATCTGCCTCTTTGTAATCTGTTCTGCCTCTCCCATGGGATGAGAAGCTACTTGAGGGTCTGGTCTGTGATTGTCACTAGTGCAGTACCATTACTCAACGCAAGTGTCTAAAACATAGTAAGAGCTTATTAAGCATATGTTGAATGAATGCAGAATAAAGCATTAAATAAACCTGAAATTATTTTTGGATGACATTAAACAGTGTACAGTACTAGGTATCTTAAGAAGCATCAAGCACAGTAGGTACTTGCTTGTCCCAAGAGAGCTCTCAGTTAACTCAACCATTCTCATACATTTGACAAGTGCTTTTTGAATGCCGAGTATGTTCCAGGTTACCATCTGTTTGGAAGTAAAGATGACTATTTTAAAATATAACTAATATTAAAAGGTGTTTTTCTTGAGTGCCCAAAGATAGATTCAAATAAGATAAGGAGGGGTTAGGAGAGCCATGGGTGGGAAGATTACCTAAAGAGGTTGATAAAATATTTCAACCTAGTTTGTATTGAAAAAAGGCCCTTCTTTGCCTTGCGTGCCCTTTCTTCCTTCATATCTGTTCATTCATCCATCTGGGATTTATCCAACATCTGCCAAATTCCAAGCATCGTATTAAATACTTGGTATATAAAAATAAATGACACACCCCTCCCCAGAAAATACATAATAGTAAACACTTTTGAAAGGTGAGCTTTGCCTGTGAGCCAAATGTTTTAGTACAATGCTTATTTTCAGTATAAAACTCATCTCTGTGGGACAAGGCCATCTTGGTTTATACAGTTTTTATTCCTTCTCTCAAGCTATGTTTCTTTGCTAAGCCTGTGGGACTATTTGACTCTCAGTCAGACCAGACACAGCTGGGAGGCCATTGGAAACCTGTACGAATTTCTGGTAACTGGATATGTCCATAATCAAGTTTTATGTGAAGTCTAGATGTGCTCACCGTGTGCCTTCATTCCCCAGGTCAGAGGGAAAATCTGGATGCCTTAACACACCAAAAGGTTAGGAGAGGTCTTTTTAAAATAGTCGTCGAAGGGATTTCCATGAACAAAATAACATAACTATGCTAAAAATTCCGTGACCTGATAAGAAATCCCTTGTCTGGGTTCTTGGCAACAGTATTTAAGACTAAAAATGATTCTCCATTCTCAGAACTAACACTCCGTATCTGAATGACTTATCTGACACTTGTCATACACACATAGCCTTGTGGAGTCAGTTATATTTTCACTGTTCCTGTCTCACTTCCTTGACTAGTTTATAAACTCTTTCAGGATAATAAAAATAACATAGGCAATACTTAATATTTACGGAAGGTCTATCGAAGGTCTCTACGTGCCAGACAGTATTCTAAGGACTTGCCATGTTTTAATTCATTTAATTTTCACAACAACCTATGAGGCAGGTATTTTATTATTATCCTCACTAAGGGATGAGGAACTAGGTCTTGGAGTTTAGTAGCTTGCCCAAGGTACATGATCTTAGTAAGTGGCAGAGCTAGGATTCATGCTCAAGTAGTCTGACTCTAGAACATGCACCCTTAGCTACTTCACTGTTTGATTCTCTAGCTATCTCATGCTTTACTGAATGGGAACTTGGGTAAGGGAGATACTCCAAAAATATGAAATCATTGATTTATCAAATAATTTTCTAAATGCTTTCATAATTTTATCAAATTTCTATATATACTTCTGGATAAGAGATATAAGACAATTGTTATTACCTTAATATGCTTGGTGAGAATATAAATAAAGATTGGGGATTATTTCAGGTACAGCAAAGAATTCTCTATAGATATTTCTCTTCTTTATCAGCACCAAAAATGAGTAGTGGTTAAATGTTCCTCAGGTTCAGATATTGAAACATGTCAGACCTCCAAATTTGAGATTCATCTAGTACACTTTCCCTACTCAAATGCTTTTTGTTGATCTGAGGCAACATAGTAGATATAACTTAGGAAGGCTTTCTCTTCATTTGTTTAATAAATAATAATAATTCTTTGGCCCATTGTCATAGAGCATATAAAGTATTAATATAAGGACCTTAATGCCAATATTGCTTTATGCTTAATTTTCTGTACCCTCTTTCTGTCTTACGTGTCTCTCACTTTCCCCAAATAGATGTTTTAGAGAATATCTTCTACTAAAGATGATCCCCTCTCTGTACTTACATTTAATCAAACTATGAAGTTTTAGGTATTTAAAAGTTTCAACTGTATCTTTGCTTTCTATAATGGAAACCTTCTTCTAATATAGAAAACCAATATCCTAAGTGCTGAATGCTTAATTAAAAAAATTTTTTACAAATCCCTTAAACAAAAAGGAAAATCCGTGAAAGGAGATCGCTCATAACTCCGGAATCAAACCGGCAAATACTTTTGACTGGTATTATTTCATGTAGATCATCCTGTTAACCCGCAAATGCCACAGTGCATCATAAATTCCCTGAGGGCAGTAACAATCTAGTTGAAACTTGACATGATTGGTACACACATAGGCAGATGCTTGCATTCATGCACACACGTGCATATACATATCATGTATCTTATACATATCTATTTTACTATATAGATAACGGCTGACAAAATGTGCTTGTGAATTGACAAAAACTGGGCTTTATAATGGTGTGAGGTACTAAAACACTTCAAAAGAGTTATGTTGCTGCTTAACCAGTATTTCATGGGACAGGAGAACTCAAATAGGACCTTATACCTTAGGATTTCTATGAGAACGTAAAAGTTGGAAAAGTATTTTGTATCAAAGATACCACAATGAAGAGGTGGGAAGATGGAAGACAATTTTTATAAAGGACAATCAGAAGAGGAAGTGACTCCAGGGTTGACGGGAGGTAGGCAGGAAAGTGGATGAGTGACGTGGCTCTCATTCGTGCAAGCCCGATGAGGATGGCCACGGAAACTCAGCGTCAGGGCTGCAGGGTGGGGAAGAGAGTGGAGCCCCAGAGAGAGCATCCCCTGTGTAAAGTCATCAGCTGCTCCTCAAATCCCGGTCTTTTCAGAGCTCCTGATTCATTTTCACAAAGCAGAAATTTCAAATGAAATTCCCAGCTAAATAAACATTAGGTAATCTAATAATGTTTAAAAATGTTTTGTAGGCAAAAGCCATGTTAGCCAAATGAAACATATGCCTGGGCTTGTTCCTCCTGAATGCCTCCAGTTTGCAACCTGAGCTAGAAAGAATGGAATGATATAAACATCTAAGTCTTAATTCAAAATGTCATGACTTGCCTCTCTAGTGCGGATTCATTGTGTTTTTCTGTACTACACGATGGGGATAAGTACTAGTGAAAATGCGATGGGTTGATAAAGAAAACTAGAACCTTGCTGCTCAAACTCTGGTTGTGGACTGCCTTCTGCATTACCTAGGAGCTTGTTAGAGATTCAGAATCTCAGGCTGCACCCCAGCTTTCCTGAACCAGAAACGGCATCTTAACGAGATCTTCAGGCGATTTGTATGCACATTGATGTCTGAGAAGCACTGAATTTAGTGTACTTAGACAAATCATGTAGCACAAGTTTGAGCAGATAGCAAAATTTCAGAGACTCTTTAGTGTTACCAGAGGAACATGGGACAGAAAAAGGTTCACTCTTACTGAAGCTTGAACAGAGCAGTGATATGGTAATATTGACATATTTAGTAATGCATGCACAGTGTTAAGTTCTTTGCAAGAACTTGGTGAATCAAATACAAGGCTCAACACGTGTAATGGATTTATTTGGTGATCAGTAAATTACCTTATATTGTCAGTAAATTGTTGAATCCTGGACAGCTGATAAGATCATTTGCTTTCACGTGTTTTTGCAATATTGTGCTCAGCCTCAAGTATAAATTGAATAGAGTGACCTTTTGATACTCTATCAAATTGACTGCATTTCCTAAGATTCTGTGGTTTCAGTTAGCATAAATTTTTGATATTGGGTCCACAGCTATTGCATTGGCCCCAGCATAACAATATCTTATCATTGGTTCTGATAATACAGTCAGCACCAGCACAACATGTTACTAACAGTGTATGTGTGTGAGCATGTGCATGCATGTGTTTCCAAAAAGAACTTCACATCAGGCCGGGCACGGTGGCTCACGCCTGTAATCCTAGCACTCTGGGAGGCGGAGGCAGGCAGATTGTTTGAGCTCAGGAGTTCGAGACCAGCCTGAGCAAGAGCAAGACCCC
>JAQIFY010004393.1:0-11801 GCA_028533085.1 Varecia variegata | reverse complement strand
AGTCTTTGGGAAGCAGAGTCCTGAGGTGGCACTGGGCAGTGAGTCTGTGGTGGGCTCCTCAGGCCTGCCCCTGTCCCCAACAGCCATTCTGCCCTTACCAACCTCTGGGTCTGTTATGAGAGGGGCAACTTTCACGATTTCTGAAATGCCTTCAAGGTCTTCCTTCCATAGTCTTGAAGAGAAGCACCTAGCTCCCTTCTTGGATATATCTTTTGCCAGATAATCCTGGTTCATCGCTCTCAAGTTCAGCCTTCCACAAAGGCCTCAGGCATGGACAGCATTCAGCCACCTTCTCCCCAATTTCTACCAAGGATGGCTTTTACTGCAGGTTCTAATACATTGTTAATCATTTCTATCTGAGGCCTTGTCAGAATGGTCTTTACTGTCCATATTTCTATCAAGACTCTGGTCATGACCACTTAACAATTCTTTAAGGAGTTCTCACTCTTTTCTAGTCTTCTTGACTTCTAAGCCTTCACCATAATCTAGGATTTTTCTGTCCTGCCCCTCCAAACTCTTTTATGTATTACCCATTACCCAGTTACAAAGCCACTTCTACATTTTTAGGTATTTGTTATTAGTAGTGACCCCATTCCTGATACCAGTTCTCTGCCTTAGCCAGTTTTCTGTTGCTGATAACAGAATACCTATAACTAAGTAGTTTATAAAGAAAGGACATTTATTTCTTATAGTTACAGAAGATGAGAAGTCTAAAGTTGAGGGGTCTCAGAAGTGGAGGGGGACTTATTGCTGATGGGGCCTCTGTAGAGTCCCAAGGCAGCACAAAGCATCACATGGCAAGGGGGCTGAGCATCCTAGCTCAGATCTCTCCTTCTCTTTTATTATAAAGCCATCAGTCCCAATCCCATGACAACCCATTAATCAAATAACCCATTAATCTCTTCATCTGTGAATGGATTAATACATTCATGAGGGCAGTGCTCTCAGGGTCCAATCAGCTCATAAAGTTCCCATCTCTAAATACTGCCATGTTGCAGATTAAGTTTCAACATGAGTTTCAGAGAGAACAAACATTTAAGCCATAGAATATACCCAGAAGTGATACTGGCATATCATATGGTAGCTCTGTTTTTCTTTTTTTGAAGAATGACCATACTGATTTCCATAGTGGTTGTTGCATTTTATAATCCCACCAACATTTCCCATCTTATTTGCCACATTCTTACCAACACTGTTATTTTCTGTTTGTTTAATAGAAGTCATTCATTATAATGGAAGTGAGGTAATATCTCATTGTTATTTGATTTGTATTTCTGTGATACATAGTGATGTCAAACATCTTTTCATATGCTTGTTGGCATTTTGCATGTATATTTGGAGAAATGTCTCTTTAAGTCCTTTGCCTATTTTTTAATTGGGTTATTTGGTTTTTTGTTGTTATTGGGTTGTAGGAGTTATTTACATCCTAGATATTAACCCCTTATCAGATATATGATTTGCAAATATTTTCTTTTATTCTACAGGTTGCCTTTACATTCTGTAGTGTAATTTGAAGCAGACAATTTTTTAACGTATTCTCATTTGTCTAATATTCCTTTTTTTTCCCCCTGTGCTTGTGACATCATTTCTAAGAAATCTTGTTCAAATCAATGTCATGAACATTTTCCCCAATGTTTTCTTCTAGGAGGTTTATATTATGGGTCTTTTCCTTAGGTATTTAATACATTTTGAGTTAATATTTTTATATGGTGTAAGATAAGGATCTAACTTTATTCTTTTGCATGTGGATATCCAGTTTTCCCAACACCATTAAAAAGCCTATTCTTTTCCCATTGAATGGTCTTGGCACCCTTGTTGTATATCATTTGACCATATATATGAGGATTTATTTCTAGGCTCTATATTCTATTCCACTCATATTTATGTTTTTTTTAATACCAGTAACACATTGTTTTGATTACTGTAACTTGATTTGAAATCAGGAAATGTGACTTCTCCAACCTGTTTCTACTTTTCTGAAATCATCATGGCTGTTTGAGTCCCTTGAGATCCCATATAAATTTTGAATACTTTTTAATATTTCTGCAAAAAGGCTTTTGTGATTTATGGTAGATATTTAGATAAACTTGCACTTTGCTTTGGGTAGTAATGAAATCTTTTGATATTAAGTCTTCTAATCCATGTATGTAAGATGTTCTTCCATTATTTACATCTTCTGTAATTTCTTCTGTCAGAGTTTTACAATGTTCAATGTACAGGTCTTTTCACCACCTTTGTTAGATTTAGTTCTAAGTATTTCATCCTTTTTGATATTCTAGGAATTATAATTGTTTTCTTGATTTATTTTTGGATTATTCATCTTTAATGTGTAGAAACATATTCTATTATCATGTGTTGATTTTGTATCCTACAATTTTGCTGAATTTATTAGTTTAACAGTTTCTTCCATATGGAATCTTCAGGTTTTCTACATATAAGATCATGCCATCTGGAATAGAGATAATTTTACTTCTTCATTTCTAATTTGGAGGCCGTTAACTTATTATTATTATTTTTTCCTCCTTTTTTTTTCTTGCTTAATTGCTGTGACTAGGTTTTCCAGCATTAAGTTGGGTAGAAATGGTGAGAGTGAGCATTCTTTCCTGTTCTTGTTCTTAGAGGAAAACTTATCAGGCTTTCATTATTGTATAATGTTAGCTGTAGGCTTTTGAAGTATATCCCTTATGATGTTGAGGTAATTTGCTTTATTCCTAGTTTGTTGAATATTTTTATCATGAAAGGATGCTGAATCATGTGAAATTCATATTCTTCCTTAATTGAGATGGTCATGTGGATTTTTTCTTCATTCTGTTGAAATGGTACATTACATTCATTGATTTGCTTATGTTGACCAATCCTTGTCTTCTAGGCATAAATCCCAATTGGTCATCGTGTATTTTCATGTTAAGGTGCTATTAGATTTGGTTGGGTAGTATTTGCTAGAGAATTTTGAATCAATATTCATTAGGGAACTTTTTAAAGAACCAAATCTTCTTTAATTTTTTCTATTTAATTTCTATTTTCTATTTAACTTATACCTGCTTTAATTTTTATTATTTATGTATTTATTTCTGCTTGCCTGGGTTTAGTTTCTTCTCCTTTTTCCTAGTTCCTTGAGGTCTAAAGTTAGGTTGTTGATTTGAGATTTTTTGTTATATATTTTTGATGTGTGTATTACATGTGTAAACTTTCCTCTTAGCACTGTTTTTTATGGATCCTTCAAGTTTTGGTATACATTGTTTTCATTTTCATTTCTCTCAAGGTGTTTTCTATTGTGACTTCTTTGACTCACTGGTTTTTTAATATTGTATTTTTAAATTCCCACAGATTTATGGATAGGTTTTTCTTCTTTAGGTAATTTCTAGTTGCATTCCATACAGACTGGAGAAACTCCTTGGCATAATTTCAATTATTTTAAAAATCGTTAAGATTTTTTTTTGTGGCATAAAAGGTGGTCTGTGCTAGAGAATGTTCCATATAGACTTGAAAAAAAATTATGTATTCTGCTGTTGCAATATAGAATGTTGTGTATATATCTATTATATCCACTTGGCCTATCCTGTTATTCAAGTCCTATATTTACTTATTTATCTTCTGTCTGGTTATATCAATTACTAAAAGTGGAGGATTGAAATCTCCTGCCATTATTGTGTTGCTGATTAGTTCTTCCTTCAATTTTTGTCAACTTTTCATCATACATCTAGGAGTTCCAATATTTGGTACATAAATATTTATAATTGTACTGTCTTGGTGAATTTACATAGAATAGATATAAATATATTCCTTCTTTGCCTCTTGTAATGCTTTCAACTTTTTGACTTCAAGTATATGTTCTCTGAAATCAGTATAGCCACCCTTACTTTCTTTTCATTACTATTTTCAGGGAATATTTCTTTTCAATCCTTCCCTTTTAAGCAATTTGTGTTTTTATAACTACAAGTGATTCTCTTGTAGTTAGCATACATTTGGATGCTGTTTTTTTTTTTCAATACATTCAGCCAATCTGTGCCTTTATTCAGAAAGTTTAATATATTTATATTTGATATAATTAGGGCTAGGGAAAAACTTACTATTGCTATTTTGTTAATTGTTTTCTGTATATCCTGTATATTTATTCCTCCTTTCCTCTCTTGCAGCCTTCTTGTGTTGCACTGATGTTCTGTTGTCACATATTTTGATGCCCTTATCTTTTTCTTGTGTATATATTCTGTAGATTTTTGTGTATGTGTATGGTTACCATTGCAATGATATAAAACATCTTAAAGTTATAATAGTCTATTTTAGATGCATGAACTTCAGTTGCATACAAAAACTCTTACTCTTTATAGCCGTACCCCCAGTATTATGTTATCTATATTACAAATTAAATGTTTTCTATTGAACGCTCAGTGCATAACATCTTAGGATTTTTATTTTTTATTCATTTTATTTTTTAGCACTTTCAGGCAACCTAAGTATTTCCTTTTCTTTTTTAAACATTCCATACAAGATTTAAAAGTCAATTAATGCATCAAAATTATGATAATTTGTTCATATACTTACATTTGTCAGAGAACTTTATAATTCTCATATGACTTTGTATTGCTACCTAGTGCTCTTTCTTTTCAATTTGAAAGACTCCTTTAGAATTTCATGTTGATAAAGGGTACTGAAGGCTACTGGTCATGAACAACTAAAGGTTGTGTTGAACTGCAAAATTCTTAATTTCTTTATCATTTTTGAATGACAGATTTCCTTTGCTAAATAAAATATTCTTGATTATTTCATTCAATGCTGTGAATATATCACCCCATTCCTTTCTTCCTGCAAGGTTTCTTCTGAAATATCCATTGACAGTCTCATGAGCGCTCCCTTACATGTGACAAGTTACTTTTTCCTTGATGCTTTTAAATTTCTTTCAGTGTCATTGACTTATGACAGTTTGATTGTAATATGTGTCTATGAGGGCCTATTTGGCTTTATCCTCATTAAAGTTCATTGAGTTTCTTATTCAGTTTGTCCATTTTTTTTTTTATATCTCCAAAGTTTTTGGCCTTTATGTTCTCAAGTTCTATGCCCTTCGCTCTCTCTCTTCACCTTCCAGGACTCCCATTATGTATATATTGGTCTGCTTAATAGTGACCCATAAGACCATAGGCTCTCTTCATTTACTTCATTATTTTTTCCTTTGCTTCTCCAACATGATGGTTTCACGTTATCTGTCTTCAGGTTCACTAATTTCATCTTATGCCAGATCAGATGTGCTTTTGAATTCCTCTAGTGAATTTTTCAGTTCATTTATTGAATTTTTCAGCTATAGAATTTCTTTGATTTTTTTTTCAGTTTCTATCTCCTTGTTGATATTTATACATGGAATTTATTCCAGATGTGTAAAGTTAGTTAATAGTATGGAAATTAAATAATGTAATCCATTATATTAATAGACTAAAGAAGAACAATTATATGATTCTATTAGTAGATGTAGAACACAAAATCCAAGCTTATTTATTATAAAACCTCTTAGCAAACTTGAAATATAATGAAACTTCTTCAACTTGAGAAAGAGCATCTACAAAAAAATCAATAGTTAACATCATGTTTATGTTGAGAAAATAATGCCTTATTGCTAAGATCAGGAATGAGGCAAGAATATAGCTCACTATTCCTATTCAACATATTACTGGAGTCCAAAACACTGACAACACTAAATTGTAAGGATGTGGAGCAACAGAAATGCTTACTCGTTGATGGGATTACAAAATGGTACAGCCACTTTGGATGAATGTGTGGCAATTTCTTATGATACTCAATTTACTCTTACCCTGTGATGTAGCAGTCATCCTTCTTGATATTTACCCAAATGAATTGAAAACTTATATCCACACAAAAACATGCACATAAATGTTTCTAGCAGCCTTATTTGTAATTGCCACAGATTGGAAGTAACTAAGATGCCCTTTAATAGATGAATGGATAAGCAAACTTGAGTATATCCATACAAGGGAATATTATCCAATGATTTAAATAATGAACTATTAAGCCACAGTAAGACATGAAGAAAACCCAAATGCATACTTCTAGGTGAAAGACATCAATATGAAAAAAACTACATACTGTACTCATATTGTTTTAACTACATGGTGTTCAGAAATGGGCAAAACTATAGAGATAGTAAAATGATCATTGGTTGCTGGGGGCTTGTAGAAATGCTACTCACAAAGTATTATACTATTATGCTTTTAGAAAAAAATTAATTTGACTTTTCTCAAACTACTCCTGAAGTGAAAACTGACTGCCATTTCAATTTTTCAGAAAATGTATATTTTTCCCAAGTGTTCTCTTGAGAAATACTATAGTTACTGAAATAATAATTCTACTTCTCAAAATGTTTTTTCAAGTTCATTGGAATTTAATCAATGATGTTTTAAGATGCAAAACATATTATTCAATTAATCTTATTTTATTATATGTCAATGCCATTTATATCAAAATAATATTGCTTAAAAAGAATAACAAATTTTACCTATTTTCCACATGTACTCACCAGAAAATTGGTTTCCCTGATCATCACCTGGGTGCACATTTGGGAATAACACCAATCGTGTATTTGACAGAGGTGGGGGGGTGGGGGGAGGGGGATGGGTGTATACCTACATGATGAGTGCAATGTGCACTATCTGGGGAATGGGC
Source organism: Varecia variegata (assembly GCA_028533085.1). Taxonomy (NCBI): domain Eukaryota; kingdom Metazoa; phylum Chordata; class Mammalia; order Primates; family Lemuridae; genus Varecia; species Varecia variegata. Next base: position 5,132 of record JAQIFY010004393.1, on the reverse strand, counting down.
ACGCTTGAAGTTCTGACTTGGGGGGGATGGGGATGGGGGAGGGGATGGGTGTATACCTACAGGAAGAGTGCAATGTGCACTGTCTGGGGAATGGACACGCTTGAGGCTCGGACTCAGGGGATTGGGAGGGACATGGGCAATATATCTAACCAGAACTTTTGTACCCCCATAATAAGCTGAAATAAAAAAAAATGTCCTTATTTCTAAGAAAATTACTAGCTTTGGTATAGCAGTTTTTAAAATTTTCATTTTCATTTAGGTAGTACAGCCAAAAGAGCTTGACAATATCATAGGGGTGAAGAAATAATCTAGGCAATAATTCTATCTTGTATGTTTGTTTTTTCTATTTAGTATTCAAAGACGATAACTTTAGAGGCCTTTTCAGTTGTTATGGTACAGTTGCTTGGAATTAATTTGGGATTAACATATGATAACATCTACAATTGTTACTGTCAAGGAGCTACATGCATAATGAGTCCTGAAGCAATGTAAGATGTAGTTTTTATCAAATCTTCTCTTCATAAATATTTGTACTAGTCCTTGATGTATAATTTCTTGCAGTATAATGAGTAAAAATATTTTATTGGCTACAAATATGCTTACTTAAAACATTAAAGTGTATGAATATAGAATGTTGCAGAGAATGAACTATATTGTTCTATACTCAATGTTATTAAACAGAGAGAAAGTGTATACTAATGATAACTTTCTAAGGTTTACAGAAGTCTTGTATTTGTTGAAAAACTCAGTGTCAGCAAGTGAGATGATAACTGCATAGTAAGAAGTTTGGAAAGCTCAACAGACCTGTAAAAAGATTTGTAGGTAGGGGAGGGGCAACAAATTTACAAAAATAAGAAATAGTTGGAACTAAAAAGAAGAATATTTTAGGCAGAGGAAAAAGAAAATAAAATGCAATAGGCTAAAAAACCATTAGTAAGGGAAAGAAAGTAACATAGAAAATGTAAGAAAGATCATGATCATGCATTCATGATGTGAGGGCTTGGATTATATAATAAAATGTTATTAATACAAAACATTTTAATCAACTTACAAAGTATGGGTAATAAAAATTTATCTTGTGAAATGAATCAGAGGGAGCTAAAATATACTAATATTTGAGAGATGATTTTCATACTAATCTACAGAAGTTCATTATGATTGAAAAAAGGAGGATGTCAATAATTATTCATATGTTTTTGGAAATCACAACGTAATAACAAATACTGAAAAAGTCCAATATTTTAGGATAGTAGAAAAATAGGGGAGAATCTTGAGGACAGATTGTAAATGTTAAATCAGAGATATTCTGAGTAATGGATTGGAGTTAAGGGGCAGTTAGTTATATAGGTCTCAGTCTCAGAGGACTAGAGATCTAAAATGTGCAAGCCATCAGCATATGGATGGGAAATAAAAATGTCAAACAGATAACTTTGCAAGTAGCTATATTGGGTGAAAAGAGGTGGCTTAAGATAATGTTTTGAGTCATCTTAATATGTTCTTATGGCCTTGGTGTCTGTCCTAAAAAAATCTGCAAACAATGAGCACATGTATCACACAGATCATGTTTTTAAAATACTTTTCTTTAATAAAATGAACAGGGAAATCTTGGAGAAATGATTGATTCCAGGCTAAGGCAGAGAAAATACAAATGAGCCTAGAACATCTTGTGTCAGAAAATAAGAGTTCAGAGAAGTATGGATAGAATTTGTGGAAGGGACATAAAAGTTAGTTTGAAGGGGCTTTCACTTGCCAAATCTGGGACAATTTAAGTGTCAAAAATAGTAATGGTAGTAATGGATTATAACCCATTAAGTAAAATAAAAAACATAACTCCATATTAATATAAATACATGACTATATAAATTGGAAGTGTAATTAAGGAATAGGATATTTACATAAAACCAAAGTACTTCTCTCTATGCAATTATTAAATGATAAAAAATATATGCAATTATTAAATGATAAAAAATAAGTAATTTAACAATGAAGACTTGTGGACACACCTTAATCAACTGATAACATTTTTATCAGTAATATGACATATTGAAATTGTGTGCCATGTTTTAGGTTGCAATGAGACAAACATAGCTATAATCTTGTGATAATGCTGCCAAAATACATAACCTAAAGCTAACCATAAGGAAATATTTCATAAACCTGAATTAAGAGACATTCTACAAGATAATTGGCCTGTAATTATAGAACTTTTCATGGTCATAAAAGCTAACAAAAATTTGGGCAACTAAACTAAGAAGACATGAGAACTAAATGCAATGTTTGATACTGAACTGAATCTTTTTGCTATAAAATGCCATGATTGTGATGTTTGGGATAATTTGAATAGAGTCTGAGGATTAGATATTAGTAATATATGATTTTTTTTCTGATTTTGAAGAAGATAGAGTGCTTATATAGAAGGATTTATTTCTATGGAAAAACTACACATTAAAATATTTAGAGTTACCGTGATATCGTGTTGCCATTTTACTCTTAACTTTTCAGGAAGCAAAATTTACTTTTGCACTATATTTGTGTCATTTTTTAAAGGTTGAGATCATTTCAAAATTACACAAAAACTCATTAAACAGTACTCTCTTAAAAGTAAAGAAATACAGAAAGTAAAAAATTAAAAAAGGGAATCTAGGGGAAGGAAGATGGCGGAGTGGTGGTGACCTCCTGGATTCATGCTCCCGGAGAGGAAGGCATGGATCTCCGTCTGCCACAATGCTAGAGGATTGCTCCCCAACAAGAACAGCGTTGTGAATCCATGGTGAATCAGCGTGGGACACAGAATAGCAAGAAAAAACAGAGGTGAACGGGAATTAAGGTTGTGAAAATCTGGAGAGTGCGGGACGGACAACAGAGAGCGGAGCGTGGGATGGCTGTACCCGCCTCACCAGCCAGTGAGGTGGGCTCAGCCCCACAGGGAAGCAGCTTGCTTCCCCACTGACTTCCACACCCACTCAATTAGGGAACTGCCTGAAGTCAGTGCAGTATCACTGCGGGAGATGTGCGGCTCCACGGAGAGGAGATATTCGTGCGGGAGGCACTTTGGACCCCAGAGGTTTGTGCGTGGGCTACACCTGCCACGGTTTGCGCTGGGCTGCAGCGAAAGGCAACTAGGAGACACGGTTCGATCTCACTTAATTGGTGGATTACTAGCCTGAAGACTGCGGGGGGCTGGGCTCCCTCAATCCCCGGCTCCTCCGGCACCCGCCAGACCCTGAACATTCACCCCCAGTGCCGGCGGATCTGTGGGCGGGCAGCCACCATTGTCAGGATCCACATCCTAGCCACTGTAGTACCACCGCAGGAGACCTGGGGCTCCGCGGAGAGGAGATATTAGCGGGAGGCATTTTGGACCCCGGAGGTTTGTGCGCGGGCTCTGCCTGCCGCGGTTTGCGCTGGGCCGCAGCGAAAGGCAGGTAGGAGATGAGGTTGGAACTCGCTTAATTGGTGGATTTCTAGTCTGAAGACTGCGGGCGGCAGGGCTCCCTCAATTCCCAGCTCTTCTGGCACCCGCCAGACTCTGAACATTCACCCCCAGTGCCCGAGATCTGTGGACAGGCAGCCGCCATTGTCCGGGTCCACAGCCTAGCCGCTGCGGAGCGACTGGGTGCTGGGCGGCTCCCTCTCCTGGTCCGTGGACCCCCCACTGGGAGCTCCGCCTTTGCGTGAACACTGAGTGCTTCCCCAGTCGTGACAGAGTGGTGTGTGAACCATGTGGTCATAGGAGCGGGCCAGATGTGTGCCTGCGGGAGCTGCGGCAGCGGGGCACTGGGAGAGTGAGGGCTCCGCCCTCTCCCCCTAGCCACTGTCTTTCGCACGGAGAGAGGCAGAACCCATCTCCAGAGAGGAAGAGTCAAGGAAAAAAACGCTTTCCATCTGCAACCAGCACAACCCAGTGACTTAACTCGTCAAACCGGTATTAGGTCAAACTAATTCTCCCTGGCTGGACCCATCAGAAGTAGCCGCCCAGCTGAGGTAGTAAAATCCTAAATAACACACAACAGGCTCCCCCTAGTGGCGAAGGAAGCAACACATCTAGGCTGCTACACAGCCTAAGACCAGCGTGCACGGCGTGACTCTATCCAGACTAAAGCTGTAAGAAGAGATCTAACGATTGATCCAGATGGGAAGGGCTCAGCGAAAGAACTCTGGGAGTACAAAGAATCAAACTGAAATGTTGCCCCCAAAGAGTAATACCAGCTCTCTACCAATTGACACAAACCAGAATCAAAATAGCAGCATGTCACAGGAAGAATTTCAAACATGGATCATAAATGCGCTGAATATTAAATATGCAAGAAAAAATGGATAACCATCACAAAGAAACCACAAAGGTAATCCAGGACTTGGAAGAAAAATTCACTAAAGAAATAGAACTATTGAAGAAAAATCAAACTGAACTCCTGGAAATGAAGAATTTATTCAGGGAGGTACAAAACACAGTGGAAAGTCTCAAGAGCAGAGTAGATCAAACAGAAGAAAGAATCTCAGAGATCGAAGATCACACTTTCCAATTAAATAAGTCAGTCACAGAGATAGAGCAAAGGAATAAGAGAAAAGACCAGAGTCTACAAGAAATGTAGGATTATGTGAAGAAGCCTAACGCGAGAGTTATCGGCATCCCTGAGGGTGAAGAATACAATAAGCAAGGGTTGGATAAGCTATTTGAAGATATAATTGAGGGAAATTTCCCAGGCCTTGCCAAAACCCTAGATATACAGGTTCAAGAACCTCAAGGAACCCCTGGGAGATTCATACCAAACAGGAAGATACCATGTCGTGTAGTCATCAGACTGACCAAAATATCCACTAAAGAGGCCCTACTTCGAGCTGTAAAGAGAAAGAAACAAGTAACATATTTTGGAAAACCCATCCAAATTACGCCAGATTTCTCAACTGAAACCTTACAAGCAAGAAGAGATTTGGGCCCCATTCTCACTCTTCTGAAACAGAATAATGCCCAGCCTAGAATCTTGTACCCAGCCAAGCTAAGTTTTGTATACGATGGAGAAATTAAGACATTCTCAGATAAACAAAAACTTGGAGAATTCACCAAGACAAGACCAGCTCTCCAAGAAGTACTCAAACCAGAGTTACACACGGTCCAGCACAAGAAAGACCCA
>JAQIFY010004392.1:0-11801 GCA_028533085.1 Varecia variegata | reverse complement strand
TACCAGGAAAAGAAAACAAACTATAAAAGACATTTTTAGGGAAAATTGTAGGCTGAATATTAGATGATATTACAGAACTACAATTTTCTTAGGTGTGAAAAGGTAATCAAAGTTATGAAGGAGAATGTTCTTTGCTGCAAGTATGGACACTTTTAAGTATTTATCTTTAAATGTTTGATCCCAAATTGCTGTCTTAAACACCAAAATGTAGTTAGGTACACTAATAATATTCAGAGTGTTGAAAATGAGAATTATTTTTTCTTGTATGTGTGAAGAGTGGATTAGTATAAATATTTAAATTAGTTAATATTAACATTAAGTACAATGGTCTAGATAATAATAAATTATATGCAGACACCTGCAGATTATTATCTTACTAAGTGAGCTGATTTAGAAAAATGTAAACGGTGGTCCCTCACACCTATATTGTTGAAACTTATAGTTCGTTAATCCTTCTAAATTAGCTGGCTAATGGCAAACATTAGTGAGTTCAAAATGGCATTAGAGTTTGAATTTTACTTTTTATATTTGATGTACTCCTTAACCAATTTAAAAAGAATGTTCTTGTACTTATTATGGACATTTTTTAAAATGATCTATTCCAAACCCACTACCCCTTGCCATTTTAGTCATAATCAGATGTTCGTTAAGCACAACTGTTGTTCTAAGAGGAGTCACTGGTTGAAAGACTCTTAGGCATCCCTAAACAAAACTTCAGAAGAGTCATATAATTTGTGACTATAACAGGTATCATTTTCTTTCAGTTAATTTATTTTATACTTTGTAGCATTTTTCTCCTTTTGTTCTAAGATATTTTTCTGTTAATACAATTGTTATTTGGACAAAACAATAAAAATAATGATTATAACATTAAATTGTTCATGTACCAATCTTATTCACTTACAGTTTTCAGATGTATTTTTTTCACTTTCTGGTATTTATAACTTCATTTTCCTATTCCAATTTGAAAGGTGTATCACTTTAGATGATATATATGTATGAACTAAGAATGACTTCACTAAATGTAGTAGGGCAAAGACAGAGAAATAGCATATACCATTCAGGTACCAAAGTCATTTTAACTAAATATTGAAAAATAAATAATACGAATGCTCAGAAAATATACATAAATAATGTATGGCATACAGAAACACAGCACACAACAGCATCTACCGAAAATTATCTGACATAGTGGTACTAAGGAATTAGGAAATCCCAAGTGGATTTTGAAAGAGAATTGCCTATAAACCTATGATTCTTCAATAGCTCAAAGTTATAATATAAACAAACATAGACTGTGATTTTCATTACTTTGCTAAAATAAGAAATATGTCATCCAAAACTTTAATTTCAGTAATTATCATATAAATGGTCACCTCTGATAACTATCTACAGGGCAAATGGGCATGTGTACAATGAGATACACAAGAATTTGGGCCTTTGTGGATTTTAACATGTTGTATGTCAAGCATGACTTTAAAGGAGTAGGCATTTTCTAAACTCAAGTCAGAAAACAACTAAAATGTTTGTACCCCCATAATATCCTGAATTAAAAAAATAAATAAATTTTCATAAAGGAAACATAACTAACATACAGAAAAAGGTGACTAAAGATACTAATTCTTAAAATTTATGTAAAAGAAAATATTATCTAAGTAGAATGATTCATTTAACTTGCTTTTTATGAGAGTTCAGTCAACTTAGATATAGATTATTATGTATAAAAAAGTATCACTATAATGAAATAATTTCTATGAGTTCATTAGCATGTACTCCACTCCCTTTGCTGTTCATCTCCATTACAGCTGCTCTTACAAGGTACTGTAATCCACTATTCATTTATCCATCTACTTCATTACACTCCAGAAGACTGAACCGTATCTTTCACGGCATTTGACACAGAGCAAATATACAATGTATGCATAAATAAAAGCTAAATAAACATAGGAGACTTTAGCTCACAAACATGCAATTTCAGAATAAAAAAGAAAAAAAATATTTTTAACTATTTCCAGAAGTGAGAAGTCAGAAAGTAATCTACAGTATCTTTATAATTTAAATGTTACCATGAAATCCTTTGGTTTAGCCCAGATAAATGCAAAAGTAGGAGAGAGCTATAAATTGCTCGAGGTCAGAAATGGAACCTGAAAAGCATGAAGCATATTATACAAGGAATTCTGAACTCTCCAGGTTTCTAAATATCAAAAAGCTCCTGATTTCAGTGTGGAAATGAGGGTTTAACTACAAATGTGATTACCTGTTTAGGGGAGGAGGTAAACATAGTATATATGTAATATGTGGGAATAAATATGGGAGTAAAGCATTATGAAGTACAGAAACCACTCACATTTCTCCATCTTTCCATCATTAAGCTGGAAAATATAAATGATAACTGCAGTAGCCACTTCATGACCTCTCCATCAAATTGAACTAATGAAACTACAATGAACCAATCTTACTCAGAGAATTTGTGTGATTTTTAAAAACAGCACCATTGCAATAGCTCTCAGAGTACTCTCCTATAAGCTTTTAAAAGTTATTTTGAAAATTGTCAATACAGCTGGGGTTCTTTTCAACTCACCTGCAGGTGACAAAGGAATATTAAAGATGCTTCAAAAGTTGATATAATTCAGGAAACATAATTTAAACAATATCACTGCAATTACGACATGTCACAATGAAATCCATGGCAGCTAGAAATGAATAGGACCCCACAGAATGATAATTAGAAATGCATTTACATGATTACTTAGTTTTCCCCTGTACAAAAGTAACTGTCCCTTCGTGCTCCCTGTTGGTACAAAACTTATTTCAGGGGCCACAGATTCTAAAAGTATTACAAAGCTTGAAGAATATATAATAAATAGCTATTAGAAAAAGTGAGGATTTATATTTTACAAGCCACAATGAAGCAAAGCTTAGATTTACTTATATAAACGAGAGGTGTGTTACATCTTGGAGTAGGTAACAGCTGGATACTATGCAGAATAAATGTTCATGCCCATGGGTGGGATGTTCATAATGCTGAAGGGCAAGAGAGAGATGTATAGCTTGGGAAGTGATGTGGATAATTACTTGTCATTAAACAGCAGAGTAATTGCTGCAGCAAATACCCGTGTAACTGTTCCACGCAAAACTTCAACGTGCCCTTGGACTTACTAAACATGCACAGTTGTCTCAGATAATCTTCACAAAAAGACACCAGTCAATGATGCATCACACTTAAAAAGATGATCATTGCTTTATTATTTAGCCTCACAAAATACCTTAGAACTCTGACCATTAATAACAGAGAAACAAAAAGCCATCGATTTTTACATTAGTAAGACCTTGGTAAGACCTCAAAGTCTTTTCTTTTAACCTGCTCAGAGTTTTGTGTCTGATAAAGCCTACAGTAATTTAAACTACCTTCTTATCTTTTTAGAAGCTTTCATGTATAATCATGTATATTCAGGATTTAAATTTCTTAATAAGCCAAAATAGGAAACATTTAAGTTGTTACAGGATGTTGGGTGCTATCAATAATGCATTAATAAAGTGGATTTTAGGTAGTGAAAGCAGTGACAGAGATGTAACTCTGAAAATCCCAAAATATCCAGGAAAGAAGAAAGAAGAAGGAAGAGAGCAAAAAGCAGAAGAAATAAAACTATACAAAACTCATTACCTCAATATAACTAGAAAACAAGGACCTTCAAAACTTCAGATTACTTCTAAGTATAAAAATATAATAAACATCAAAACCTACCTACCTCTCTCATATACTCCTGCCATCAGCCTTCATGGAGACCAAAAACAGTTCATGAAAAATTACACAGAAGATAGAAGAGAGGAGCTAAGGGCAGTTCAAAACGTGATCTAAAACCACTGCTAGAAAGAGAAAGCCCACCCTATGTATAAAAATACTGAAAAGTCAACAGTTACATCAGAACACTGACAACAGAGAAGAGACTTGAAAAGGCACATGGGACATGAAAAGGCAATCTTGAAAAGGTGTCACTTTGGAGAGAAAAGAGTGAAAACAAAAAGAGAGGTGTCTTTGGAAACTATACATTTGATAAGTAAAAAAAGAAGGGGGAACAATGTAAAAATTGAAGGGTATAAGACCATTCAAAAGCTATGCCACCCAGTAAAGGAATAATACTTTACTTAAAATGACAGAAAAGGGTGTTCTTGAACTAGGAATGTTAAAAAAAAAAAAAAAAAAAAGCTAGTATAAAAAGAAAAGTGAAAATGAGAACAATTCAGCTGATGAAGATTCTATCCTCTCCCCAAAAAACTGTCTAAACAGAAGAAAACTATAATACTCAAAACTGAATTAAATATCCACAAATCCTGTGTTCAGGTAGGTAAAAAAACACCTTGAAACCAAAATTAAAAACAGGGATGTGGACGACCAGAAAACTTAAGGAGGAAGAAATAAAATACGAGTTGATTGAACTCAGAGGGAAATAAAAGAAAAATACAAAAATACATCAGAAATGGAAAGTAAATTACAAGATGCCCAAGGGAAAAGAGATTTGAAAGAAAATGCAATAGGAAATATTAGAAAAACAGCAGAAAATCAACTAAGTGAATGAAATAGAGACAAAAGTAAAAAAGGTCAGAGAGAAAGTGGTTGAAACAGAGACATATTCTAGTAAAACTACTCAACATTCAAGAAAAGAAAAAATCCTCAGAGTCCCTAGGCAAAACATTTCAAAAAATACGCAAAAATAAAAGAATTAGATTGGAAATAAATTTACCAAAAACAAGATTCACATCGAAGGAGTTAATATTCAAAATACAGAAGGAGCTCAAACAACTTAATAACGAGAAAACCAAAAACTTAATTTAAAAGTAGGTAAAGCACCTGAATGGACAGCTCTCAAAAAGAAGACAAATGGCCAACAGACGTGAAAAAATGATCAACATTTCTAATCCCTACAGAATGCAAATTAAAACCACGATGAGATATTGTCTCACACCTGTCATAATGGGTATCATCAAAAAGACAAAAGCTAACAAATGTTGGCAAGAATGTGGAGAAAAGGGAATCCTAGTACACTGTTGGTGGGAATGTAAATTAGTACAGCCATTATGGAAAACTGTATGGAGGTTCCTCAAAAAACTAAAAATAGAGTTACCATATGATCCAGCAATCCCCGTTCTAGGTATTTACCCAAAATATTTCAAATCAATTTAGCAAAGGAATGTCTACACTGTGATGTTCACTGTAGCACTATTCACAATAGCCAAGTTATGAAATCAACCTAAGTGTCCATCAACAGATGAATGGATAAAGGAAATGAGTCATATATATAACAATGGAATACTATTCAGCCTTTAAAAAGAAGGAAATTCTGTCATTTTAACAACATGGATGAAATTGGAGAACACTATGCTAAATGAAATAAGGCACAGAAAGACATGCCCCACTTATATGTGGAATCTAAAATAATTAGGATTATGGTTAGGGTTACTTTTTAAATCAAAATATGCTCAATTGATGTTTGAATTTTTTAGTCAAAAATGGTTTCATGTATACTTCTATAATTTCATCTTAAGTTATTTTAAAGTAAAGGAAGATATTATTTGTTTAAAATGTTTTAGACACTTTCAGTTGTGATGGCACTCCTCAACCTACCCTGGAATCTCAACCATATTTTTATATTTTGTAACTATCTTTGATTTGGGGGTGGATTCTGCAAATACTATCTTTCAGTTCAAAAATTCTAATAGTAAATTTTCTAACATTTACCTTTTCTATAGTGGTGTTTTAATTTCAATGACAACATTTTTCAATTCCACAATTTCTAATTAGTTCTTTTTCATATCCATGCATTCACGTTTCATTCTGTAGGTTTTGTTACATAATTTCTTGTTCTTTCTTAATGAAAGTTATTACCTCATTTATCCTTATGATTAAAAAGCATACTTATTCTAAAGCATTCATCCAACATTTCTATTAAGTTAATTTTATTCAAAATGAATTCATGTTTACATTACTGATTGATCAAGTTGTCTTTCTCAGAAATAGATTTCTTCATTATTTTAAGAACTTTGGTATGAATGCTCATTTATAGTGGATAAGGTAAAGTAGCCCAACAGAAACTAGCCTTGATGAGGTAAACCAAATAAGCAAGAATAGTGCCAAACACAGAGTAGTAAGCATTGTATATATTTAATGCTGGTTGTCCCAATCTTGTTTCAACTCCATCTTTAAATTTTAGTTAAGTTATTCAAAGGCAAGCCTACATTTTATTAAGTTTGAATATTTGGCCTTCAGAATATCTGCATTACTTTCTTGGTATTGTAAGATTTTTATATTAGGATGAAAATTCCATCTAATGTAACAAGGATCAGCAGCTGTCAGTTAAATAAAAATGCCAGGATTTTTTAAAGCAGAGAATCATAAAACTAATACATTATATTAAATAGTTTATTTTAACTTAGAAACATAAACATTGATTTGCAAATCTTTTGAAGTTATTTGAATACATAAAAGTAATTATTTAGAAATAGCCAAAACAGTAATTATACTATAACCACCCCCTATTGATTTTTTCCCCATATCCCAAAGCTCCTAGTACATGTTTTTGCACTATCTAAATGAATGCATTAATTAAATTATTTGAATGGATGAATGGATGGATTGGATGGATAGATGCATGACGGACAGATGGATGGATGGGAGAAGAAATGAATGAATCAACCAGTCAGCAGAAAAAACCAAGTATGACCTCAAATTAGTCAAACCTGGAGTGTCTTAGTTACCCAAGGTGATCAAAGAAATGGCAAAACTAAGTACCATACATATAAGAGCAGATTTTCATTCTTTTCATCAGCATTAGCAGAAGCAAAAGCAGCAACAGCATCGACAAACATTCACTAAAAGTCTGTCATGTTAAGGACTCTATGAGGCTTACAAGAAATAAACAAGACTGCCTCTGCACATAATCCAGTTGGAGAGTTAAGACACATGTAAGAGGATATATTACAATTGAGGGCAGCTTTTGCTAAGTGCCACGTAGGTGAGACAGAAAACAAAGTGAGACAAAAAAAGAAGGCAAGCACAGAAGCACAGTCGTGGTGCACCTTCAAGGAGGAGGCAGGACTTCAGCTATGGTAGAGAAGACAGAGTTCTATTTATACAATCAAATGCACAGTGGCAGAGATGATAGCTGTAGGGCAAAGGTGAGATCAGTTTAGCAGAGGAGAGGGCTTGTAGGAAAGATGTGTGGAAGTATGCATGATTACAGAATAGAAGCAAATTGTGGAAGGAAAGAAATGCTATATTGTTCCTCCTTAGCATACTCCTTTTTTTGCTATGACTGTCAATATTTTAGATAAGAATGTAAGACTAAATAAAGTTCAACCACCCACTCCCACCCTTGTCACTCAAGCTACAGTAAATTGTTATGACTCATAAATGAATACTAGATATTCTGAGTAATAAATTACTTTGGTAAAAAGAATTAATGAATATACCATGAATCAATCAGATATAATAAATACACTCAGTAAAAGCTGATGGAAAATAAATTGTCTTTAGTAAGGCAGGAGTCATTTTAGGATCTTATAGCACAAGGAAGGAAAGAAAAATTGGTGATCTTTATTTAGCACCATTTAGCCAGGCACTGCAGTATATTCTTCTGATTACCACTTCACTAATACTTACTATACACTCTGTGAAGTATTATTACTCTTGTCTTATGGATAAAGAAATCCAAGTTTGTGAGGTTTACCCACTAATGAGAAAGAACTAACAACAGGTTTGATTCCACATTCTTGTCCCTTTGCCCTAAAATTTTATGTGTGTTTGTGCACGAGCACACTTATGCAAACTTTGTAGATGGCAACAAGCGTTACCAAAAATAAATTCAGTCAATGTGACTGTTTACCCTAAGTCTCAAGAATATTGTCCCAGAAGTCAATGACTACCTTTTCTCTTGATCCCAGTACACTACAGGTGAGTTCCTCTGAATTTTATTTGTACAAACAATTCTCCCTTCAAACTAAATTGCTGTAAAAACACTTACCACAAAGGAAATTGCTAACAAAATCATTATCTACCTCAGTACAAACTAATGTTATTACTTTCAGGAAACAGAAGCAACTGAAGTATATAATAGAAATATTAGTTTAAAAGGTCACTGGATGTCAGAATGTATCATTTTACAGAAGTCTCTTGAGACACTATTCATCAGAAATTATAATGCTTAGAACAGTAAGTTCAATGCCATGATTCAGCAAATCTCTCTCCTCCCTGGTTCATTTAGCACCAGTTATGAAGCTCTGAAAAGGAAAGATAGTTATTCTTTCTCTGAAATACTTCCACTTGCAAGGAAGAGGGGAAAAAAAAAAACAAAAACAAAAAACAGAGAGGCCCATCTAAGTCTCTCTTTACTAAATTCACCTAATCCCTATATTAACATAGAGAACATATACCCAGATATTAGCCTGGGGAGAAGAGACGTGCTTAGTCCTACACCCTTATGTTACAGACAGGGAAACTAAAACTCAATGAAATGAAATATTTGCCCAACCAACGTTACAGAAATAGTGATTAAAAGAAATAGAAGCCTGAGAATTGTTCCAAAATCCATTGCCAGGATAGGGAAGGAAGGAGAGTTTATAGTCGAAACAGGGTTAGCCACGCATGTGATAGCTGGGTGGGCAATGGGTATGTGGAGAAATCATTATACTAAATAAACCTGTCATGTTCCCTCTAAAAAAAAACTACGATGTAGCTTATGAAAAAAAAGAGAACTAGAAGAAGGGTAATTAAACAAACTATACCATTCCTCTCAGCTAGATAAAAGCCATCCAGTACAACTGAACATGAAACAAAGATACAAAAATTATTGATATTTTCATTCCCCTATATCATTTACATACTTTAACTCAACTTCTTTTTTTTTACCTACACTTGCATAGTAAAAGAATGTTGACGAAAACTGAGTAGTTATCCTTCTGCAATTACACGGAAATACACTTTCCGAACACTATACTAAATGGGTCTGAGGCTGAAATAACATTCAAAAACCATATCAAATCAGGATGCCTGTTTTATAGTGCCTGGTGAGACCAGAATGTACCCCAAAGTGCCAATTAGGATTATCAGGCAATTATAATTGTCAAAGAGATATCAATCCTATGTAGATCACTGATACTACCATTCTGTATGCAGAATACTGTAGACACAGTTCATTGTCTATAATATGTTAAATATAATGGAGAAACTCTAGTAAATGGGAAAGAAGAGAACAAAAAAGTTATTGGATATCAAATGAACTGAAATCTGAAAATTTCCTTTTCCTAACTTCAAGTATGATAGTGACTTATTATAGTCATTACTATATTACTACTGGGCAACAAATGCATCTATAGTAATTCAGTATAGACCCTGAAAAGTTAAATTTTTTTGTTCTATTACAAATCTCTTTTTACTTTAAGATGACAGCTGCAAGATAATATACCTATCCATTCAGTTTTTTACTATTTAAAGGAAAAGCTAGGACACAGAAAAGTAGAAAAGACATTATTCTAGTAAATTTTAAAAAACAAAGTAATTATATCCTATTTAGATTTCTGTAGAATTAAAAATGTATATGAGGTCTGTCCAGAAAGTATTCAGCCATGTAATAGGAAAAATAGAGACACTTACGGAAGAACATACAAGATACCAGAAGCATTGTCCATAGGACGATGATGCCTCAGTCCTCTGCAAAGTAGGCACACCTTGGGACTTCACACAGTTCTCCCAGCATCTCTTAACCTAACCCATACATCGTCAACATCCTCAGGTGTGCTGCTTGTTATAGGCCTTCCAGAACGTGGATCACTTTCAATAGATTCTTGACCATCTTTGTAGCATTTGTGCCACACTTTTATTTGTGCTGCACTCATTGCATCACCCCTGAAAGCCTTCTGAATCATCCTAATAATTTCCATGGAGGAATGTTCAAGCTTAATATAAAATTTGATACAGATTCATTGTTCTACTACTCACTTAGTCATTTTGAGTGTGACAGCCACACAATACACATGCTCACTCGATGGTGTCTAGCGCTCCACTGATTAGTACAGCGAAGTTGTCATTGCTTATGCATGCACATTCCTGTCCACTCTCCTTGGCTGCCAGGTTAAGTTGATGTTCTGCAAACCGTTCTCGTTATATTAACAATGGCTGGATACTTTCCAGACACACCTCATGTGTTTTCAGCCAGTATGCTCTCTATTTCCTCAAAACACATCGCCAACGTTCACCATATTTTAAAATATAGAATATAATACAACCACTTTAGAAAACTTTGTAGCTGTATCTCCAAGAGCTGAACATACACATATCCTAGTTCCCAGCAATTCAACTCCTAGATATATATACCAAGAGAAAGTCACATATGAACGGGAAAGTTCAAGCATTATTTATAGTAGCCCGAAACTGGAAACAACTCAAATATCTATCAACAATAGAACAGAAATGTAAATTGTGGAACAGCCTTATAAAGGAATACTATATAGCAAAGTAACATTGACCTTTCACTATACACAGCACAAATGAAGCTTACCTACAGAATGGTGAGTGAAAGGCAGCAAACACAAAAGAGTACTTACTATATGATTCAATTATTATGCATTTCAAAAACAGGCAAAACTGATTTATAATACACATTTCAAAAACAGTCAAAACTAATCTACAGAGACAAGTATCATCTGGATAAAGTAATTACAAGAGGGGAACATGAGGAAGATGGGGTCTCACTCTGTTACCCTGGCTGGAGTGGTACCATCATAGCTCACTGTAGCCTCAAACTCCAGGGCTCAAGAGATCCTCCTGCCTCAGCCTGCCAAGTGACTGGGACTATATCCATGCCTGATTAATTTTTAAAAATTTTTGTAGAGATGGATTCCTGCTATGTTGCCCAGGCCAGTCTCAAACTCCCGGGCTCAGGTGACCCTCCCACCTTGGCCTCCCAAAGTGCTGGGATTATAGGCCAGAGCCACCATCCCTGGCCCAGAGGTAATATTCTTTATCTTGATCATTGTGTAGTTACATGGGCCATCACCTTGGGAAAAAAAGTTCACCAAGCTTAACTCTTAAGATGTATACATGTTTCTGTTTGCATGTTATACTTCAATTTTAAATTTTCACATTACATTAAGTTAGAATTTTTCTAAGATTACAAGCTGGAGCAGTGAATTCCACATAAGAGTATTCAGAATAACCAGATTTGAGTAATGACTCTTCTATTCATCAGCTATATAATCTCTAACATAATTCAAACTCTCACTGATAATTCTAGTGGCCAATAAATCTCAGAGATAAGTTCTACATTTTTTTTTAAATATTAAATCATTTCAATTCATTTAACAAATATTTACTGTGAGCCTACTATTTACAGGACACTGTTCTGGGCCCCAGTCACTTACATTCTAATGGAGGGAAATAGAAAATATGCAGCAAACATAATGAATATATGAATGAATGTTGCAGACTACAATCAGTGTTTAAAATATACATACCAAATGAGACTTTCAATTCAGTCTGAACACACTTGATCATATGTAAATACAGAAAGGAAACTAGCTTGAAATAACTATTTCATTATGATCTGAAGTAAAACCAATCCCAGGGTTAATATTCCTGCATAAATCTTCATGAATAAGTCTTGGTAACATATGAAATATTTAATCATATCTTTGAAACCACAGAGAATAGAGCTAGAGCCAAAAAGGCAGATTTTTCAAAAAAGAGATTAGATCAATATTGTTATGGTTTGAATGTATCCCCCAAAAGCATGTCTTGGAAACTTAATCCA
>JAQIFY010004391.1:0-11802 GCA_028533085.1 Varecia variegata | reverse complement strand
TCTTCTAGAATTCTAATAGTTTCACACCTAAGGTTTAAGTCTGTTAACCACCGTGATTTAATTTTTGTGAGAGGTGAAAGGTGTGGGTCCTGTTTCAGTTTTCTACATGTGGTTATCCAGTTTTCCCAGCACCATTTGTTGAATAAGGTCATCTCTCCAAGTAGTCGAGGGAAGACCTGGTTTATTATCTGCTAAAAGGAAAATATTGACTGTGTCTCAGTTATAGATGCAAAATGTAGCAAGTCCAAATGTTCATGTGAACATGCAAATATATAATTTGTTCACTGATAATATGAATAATTTAATATTCCATTTACTCAAAAGTTCCCTATCACTCAAAGCTCTTAATGATACTTAGAACATTAGTTTGTGCAATTTAATTTTACACCTAATTTTATGCTGCTTTGTAAAGTTGTTAATCAATTATTTGAGAATGTGTCAATCTTTTCTGCCCAAGCTAGATTTTTAATTTCTTTACAGAATAGATCCAGTCTTTGTTTTCTCTTGATTGTTCTGTAAGACCCTTCCAAGGCTTGGCTCATAGTAGATTTTCAATTAAATATATATTCACTGATCAATCCAATGAACAAATATTTATTGAGGGTCTTCTATTTTGTACCAGGTATCTTCCTAGGTATAGGATGCAGATTAGTGATCAGAGTTGCCAGCAAAAATGTGGATAGTGCATCAGTGCATTGTCTTAGTCTAATCAGACAGCAATTTCAGTTTCCAAGGTGGAACAGTAGGTTGTTTTCCCTCTAAATAAGTAAGCCTTTACTCAGAAAACATAGACTTACACTATATCAGTGAAATAAAAGCAAATTCTGCTTTCCCCTTCACAAAAGGAAGTATAGGGTTTTATCCTCTCACTACTCCAAGAAGAATAGAATGTGTACAGATAGCAGAAAAGGAGAGTTGGCATCATTACAGGACTCATAAGTTTGGCCCAGAATTGGGCCTGCTTTGTCCAGTAGGTCCAGCCAGCAGAAAAACAGCAACTTTTCCGGTGGGTCTGAGTAAGTATAACTACAAAGACATAGACCTAAGCCTCCGAAGAGAGAGAGACAGCCACAAGATTCTTTTTTTTTTTAATGCTAAATGTAGTCATAACTTTTATGTGAACTGCCCATGCAGAATTCTTTTAAAAATCTTTTAGAGTTATGTTGTTAAAAGTCAATCATACTCTTATATTTCAAAAATAGTATCTGTACCTAAATTCAGACCACTATCTTATAATCAAATAGATTCAGCCAGATTTTAAGAACAATAGTCTTGCATTAATTTAGGTGACAGTATAATGACCAAAGGACAAAGGTCTACTTAAAGATTAACAGGTGAAAGAGGTAGCCAGGCCCTAAAAAGGAGATAATTCCAGGGATGGACCATACTGATATTTGGATGAATTTATTATTCATATTGCCTGGTATAGACATTGATGACTATTCCTTCTTTAGCCATAATTTACAGGATATGTACTAGTCTCAAGTTTCTCAAGTAAGATATTCAAAGGACAATACATTCTTCAAAGAGCTAATGTATTCTTTTCTAGTAACTCAATTCTACTCCAAAATTTTTCAACCTGTTTGAAGCCACAAGAATAAAAGAATACAGGAATTACTCAAATTATACAAAACTAACATTTTTATCCATCTATAAATTAATAAGTTAGTATATTAATCTTCAGTTTGAGATGAGGTCCCATCCTAAGTGAATATTTTGGTGTTTGTTAAAGTTATTCATACTTTTGTTGCTTTCCCACAGTGGTTGTCTTGTTAGCTACCAGAATCCCAACCTACGATAACGTAGTGGTTATAATTTGGGGATCTATATTCAGATTACATGGGTTCAATGTTTGGCTTTACACTCTTCTAACTGTACCTGCAATGTGTAATATTGCAAAAGTTTCTTAATCTCACTAAGAACATATATAAAAATTCAGAATAGCAACTGGTTCATAGTAAACCCTAAGTGAATGCTGGTCATTCTCCCCCATTCCCCACCACTTTCTCCTGGTAAACTCCTCCCATTTTAAGATCAAATTCAAATGGAATATACTTTGTAAAGCTTTCCCCAGGTGCTCCCACTGACTTTTATGCATGACTAAGATATAACAATTGTTATGATACTGCATTTTAATTCATTTGCATATCAGTTTCATCATTTGACTATGAACTTTTAGCAGAATGTCTGGACAAGTTGGTCATTCCCTCTCCCTGGACTTGTGGACCTAGCAAATATCTCAGATATATTCCTTATCACGTTATATAGTAGTTTGTTGTTCACATATCTCTCTAACACAAAGGATGTAAGCTGTTTTTTCAGTGACCAGATTAGCACTTGGCACATAATAGATGCTCAATAAATTCCTGTTGAATTCATGAATGAATCCCATGTAGTAGCGAGTGGGCTGAAATAAGGTTGTAGTACTGGTGAAGGCACCATGCATTTTATAAGCCATAAGAATTACCATTCCAAGGGCAATTGATTCTTCTTCCCATATATTGTGGCTTAGGACAATGGTTACATGTTACAATCACCTAAAGAACTTTTAAAAACTGTTGATGCCCAGAAATTACCCCCAAAGATTCTTATTAAATCAGTTTGGGAAGAGCCCATACATTTATCTCTCTCATAAAAACAGTTTTATTGAGGTATACGCTACATACCATAAAATTCACTCATTTGAAGTGTACAATTCAATAGTTTTTAATAAATTTACAGAATTGTGCAACTGTTAAAACAATCTAATTTTAGACTATTTTCATAAGTCCCCCAAAACCTATTATCTGTTTGCAGTAACTTTCTATTTCCACTCCCAGCCCCAGGCAAACACCATTCTACTTTGTCTATAAGTTTTCTTTTCATTGTGGTATAATTCACATGCCACACAGTTCACCTACTTAAAGTGTACAACTAAGTGGTTTTTGGTTTATTCATGGAGTTGTGCAAGCATCACAAATGTCCAATTCCAGAATATTGTTATCACCCTAAAAAGGAACTCTTTACTTGTTAGCAGTCACTCTCCATTGCCTCCCCAATCCTTGGCAACCACTAATCTACTTTCTGTATCTATGGACTTGCCTATTCTGAACATTTTATCTCAATGAAATCTTACAAGCCTTTTCTGTTTGGCTTCTTTCACTTACCATAATGTTTTCAAGGTTCTCCACATTGTAGTGTGTATCAATACTTTATTCCTTTTTACGGTTGAATAATATTCTGTTGTATGGATATCATAACATTTTGTTTATCCATTTATCAATTGATGGACAATTGGGTTGTTTCCACTTTGGTGCTATCATGACTAATGCTACTATGAATATTTTTGTGTGAACATTTATGTTTCTATTTTTCTTAGGTAGAGTCCTAGGGATGAAATTGCTGGGTTATATGTTAAAATTTTGAGAAACCACCAAACTGTTTTCTGAAGTGACTGCACCATTTTACATTTCCACCAGCAGTGTATGAAGGTTCCAATTCCCCAAAATCTTTTCCAATACTTTCCATTTTCTTTTTTTTTATTAAAACCATTCTAGTGGGTGTGGAGTGGTATCTCCTTGTGGTTTTAATTACAATTCTCTAGTGAGTAATGATATTGAGCATCTTTTCTCATAGATTTTTAAATTTCCAGAAATGTGTCTTCTCTGTAACCAGAAGCCAAGAATCACTTATTTAGAAAATGTGATGCCAGGACCTTAGGAAAAGAACTATAGGCTTCTGTGTCTCTTAACTGGAGTTTATTTAGATCAGAGCCACGGATCTTCATATATGATAATAACTGGATGAGTTGGGGCTAACAGCTGCCTCCTCAGACTAAGGACACCTGACTTGTAATGGAAAAAGAGTAACTCCTTGATTTGTACTCTTAGAATGTTGGCTTAAAAGTGGAGGCACGGACTTACTTTGAGAAAAATGAGAGGTGAAATGTAGTGATGACTTCTGCTCCTGTCCTGGGAAACTGTGATAAATCTCTAGGGCAAAGTGGCCTGTAACTCATTCAAGGTGTGGATGAAATGAAAGAGCAACATCCATGTTCTTAAGGTTGACCAGAAACAGAAAGCATGAGGTGCTTTTGCTTTGTGGTCCTGTAACAGGGCAGATGATGGGTAGGGGATAGAAGAGGATGTCTTCTTGCCCAGTTCAGTGTCATGACTGTTGAAATAAAATCTTGGTTATCTATGTAAATGAAGCATCAGGAAGAGCGCAAAAGCATCAATAACAAGAAGAGGTGATTTCACAGGAGTATCATGGAAGCTTCCAGTGGCCAACAAGTCAAGGTAGGAGTGGCAGACAGAGTGATGGGAACCACCTGCAGAAGTGGGAACCTATGATTTGTGAGTATATGTAAAACACCTCAGAGTCTCCCATAAGCCAGAAAGAAGACATTTTCAAGACTAGATTTTTAGTTAATTAGTCAAAGACTATTTTGTTACAAATTCACCCAATTTTATTCCCATGCTGATGCTGCTGGAACTAATTATGGTTATGCTATCATATTGCAATTCATTCAGGCGAGGCAAATAATCTGGCTTCTAGCCAGCCAATCAGTAAGCCCAATTTTCCTTCTCTTTCCCTTTTTGCCCTTCTCGTCTTCTCCTGAACATACTAAGGTCAATTTAAATTTGTCTTTGACTTATGGTGTTTATTTTCCTCATGTCTATTAAGTAACTCACAAGTATAAACACTACTCCAGACCATCTGCCTCTCCAAATCCTGGCTTTGAATAAGACTTGTTCCAGTTTTGACTGACCTTTTCTGTACCATTACTCAAGAGTGTCCTTTTTATAATTTTTAAAGAATATCTTGATAACATACTTCAGCCACAATATTAATTAAATTGGCTTTAGTGTGCTACCCTGGGAATATAGTCACCATTTATGCCATTATTCTTATGGGGAATTCACTGCTAATTCTAAAAATTGATTTTTAAGAGATGATTTAGAGCAACATTGTTCTAGGTTGAGATTTTTCAATATGGGAAATATAAGAGTCAACAATAAAGATAAATCTGGTGAAAATCGTGCTGATGACTATACATATGTCCAAGAAAATCAGAAACAACACAATGAAATACAAAGGACAAAATTTCAGAAAAAGATTTTTCCTTCTTTAGTTGATTTTAGTCCATCAGGATAAATATCTACCTAAGTTGGTCTATGAATTATTTGAAGTGAGTAGGTATATTATTGCATAGATTTGAGTCGATTTAATCATTTTCACCCTTTTTTCATGTTCTATTTACAAAAAATCATGAGATGATGTAAATTGAAGCAAGTTTGAACTCTTCTTCCTTGCATCCTGTCTTATGTTTGGTTGTAATTCATTTTTTGAAATCTTTCTTGAATCTTATTTTCCAGCCAAAGGCATGCACCACACTTTCAAGGAGCCTTATTTTTTATCCATTAGCAGACTGAGAACTGGGGACTATCAGAGATAGAGGCAATGTTTAATAATATGTTTAATAATGTTTAATAATTTAATAAATAGTATGGAAGGAGTAGTTCTTGATGAAATTACTTAACAGAGGAGGAAAGGGGCCCTAAGT
This sequence comes from Varecia variegata, assembly GCA_028533085.1. NCBI lineage: Eukaryota > Metazoa > Chordata > Mammalia > Primates > Lemuridae > Varecia > Varecia variegata. The sequence continues at coordinate 6,257 of JAQIFY010004391.1, read as the reverse complement.
GATTTTTTTCTGTGTCATACAGCTAGTTAATAGCAGAGCCATTGCTAAGAACTGTGACATCTTGATCCTTAATTAAGGTTTTCTTGCACAATACATTGCCTCTGTGCCTGCATATTTGCAAGAGATACTTAACTTCTCTCTAGATGGTGCACCCCCAGGCCTGTGATGAGAACTTCAGAAAACTCTCCCAAGTCTGAGAAGATTTTAAAGTATGAATGAGTTTCATCATAGGTAGTTTCAAATGCATTTCCAGGAATATTTCCCAAAGTACAAAATGTTAGATATAATGCAACCCTGGTAAAGAATTAAGGATTCATTATAGAGACATGGACATGATTAAGAAAGGTATTAGAAAAAACTACAGAGCATTAACATTTTCTAATACAAAACCATAATGTACACACCTGGAACGCTATGTATAAGTTTAGTCACTCTATGTCAAGGAAAACAGAATAGAAGTGTCAAGGAAAAGTTATAGGGAAAATAAATAAAATTATCTAATGAATAGATACTTCCATAGAAAAACTTTCTAGGCTAGGAAAATAAAAATATTTGTATTTCCTAGAGATGAAAACACAAATATTTATTAAATTTTTTGAGTTTAAAGTTTAGGTGAACATAGCCTATTAGCACTGGGAGCTTGAAAGATGAAGCTTTAAGACTCTTTTAGCAGAGAATTAATGAATTGAATGAATTAGTTGTGGGCCCCATGTTCCCTGTTTTTGTTTCAATCCCCTCAAGGATCTTGGCACATGCACCAAGGACTTACAAAGTAGGCAGCTTTAAAGGACCACCACAGTAATGAAAAGAGTAATAAGAGGCAGGAAAATATAATTTGGACGGTCAGGGAGAGTAATGTACAGTCCTTGCTCATCACACCCAACTCTCTCCCCAGGTTCGTACAATATGTGATATGTGAGTATGAACTTTATGGTGAGAAACATGCACAGTGTGGCTAAAATAATTAGATTTATTGATGACAAAGATTCTCTCCTCGATCAAACTCTAGCTGGCCTCTCCGAGCCTTTTCTTGACCAGGCCTCAACTTTGGCCTATAAAGAGTGGAATAAAACACTAAGTTTCTAATAGCTCAAGGCCACATCCCTAAGGTGGCTTTAGCCCCCCTTAAAGTGCTTGCCTCAGAAAACTCAAGGCTGCTGAAAAATTTACTCTTTGTTCCAGTCAACACCTGAGGATAAGGCTTCTGCTTCCAGTCTCTGTGAGAGGATAGAATTCTGACTTCAGTAATTACAAGCTAAGGCCAGGCACAGTGGCTCATGCCTATAATCCTAGCACTCTAGGAGGCTGAGGCAGGAGGATCGCTTGAGCTCAGGAGTTCGAGACCAGTCTGAGCAAGAGCGAGATCCTGTGTTTACAAAATATAGAAAAGGGCTGGCATGTGCCTGTAGTCCCAGGTACCCAGGAGGCTGAGGCAATAGGATCACTTGAGCCCAGGAGTTTGAGGTTCCAGTGAACTACAGTAATGCCACTGTACTCTACCTGGGGCAATACAGTGAGACTCTGCCTTCAAAACAAAGATAATAATAATAATTATAAAAATAAAGATAATAATAATAAGCTAGAAGACCTAGCTGGCCTAATTACATTTACACTGATTAACTCTTTGTAAATTTTCACTTTTTTTTACTCTACTGAGCCCCTACTCATACCTCCTGCCTATTCCTTCAGTCTCCTTTTATATATATTTTTTAATTTCAGAACATTATGGGGGTACAAACATTTTGGTTACATGAATTGTGCACCTCTGTCCAATGGAAGTTGAGTTCAGTTCACACTGGACTCTTTTTCCCTTTTGCAATAGTTATTACTGATTAAAATCTTTCCTTATCACTTTAGTGTTGAGATTTACCTTTGACATTATACAGATGTTACAGTGCTCAGATTTTATCTTCTATCTTATTAAAAATGTGAGTTTCACATTGTCACAGAACGCACTGAAGAGGTAATTTATATTAAGTACCTGACTTCAGGTACTTTTGATAAATCTATCACATTATCGACACAGTTACAAAACTTTTTTATTCTAGGAATTTGGCAGATGTGTGCGGTGTGTGCCCATCTCTCCCCTTCTATGCTTATGGTAAGAATAGTAAAAGCTTATCCAACTTTTCTTTCTCTTCTACTTTCTTGGTTCTTTTGGTGGCAATACAGCAAGAGGCTAATTTGGTGGCCTGGGGTATATTCTGTCTGTTAAGTCCACTTAAATCTCCAGAGTGGGGCGGGAGGATCAAAGAGGAAAGAAAGCAAGGCTCTCTTGTCAGAGCTGTCTTTAAGTTCTGGAGATTTTTAGGAAGGGCAGTAGAGGGATTTATTGACCAGGTTAGCTAACCAGAGCAGGAAAATAGGGCTGAGACCAGAATCCCTGTCCAAAAATAGTGCATTTGGCAGAGGTGTAGTCAGTGAGGCACTGGAAGGCCTCACATTTCTCAGGCACTGGAAGGAAGGAAGCAGAGACTCAGGGTATCAAGCCCCCAGCAGACATACAAGAAGGCAAGTAGCTTTAAACCAATTCCTTCTCCCCATTGGTACTATTTTTAAAGGAGAGGAAAGGGAGTTAGAGAATTATAATGCTGGAGTAAAAACTCTTCCAGGCATCTTCCATGCCCATGCTTTCAATGGTAAAAGTACCAATTGCTATATTTCGTCCCTAATTTTTTAAAACAACACATGCTTATTTCAGAAAACTGGGAGAACATAGGAAAGAAGACAACATAAATCACCCATAATTTCACTACTTGAAGACAAATGTCATTCCACTCTCTTTTTTTATGCATGTGTATAGAGATTTAAAAACAAATGGTATCATCTGAAAATACTGTCTTGTTACTTGTTTTTTCAACTAGCAATATTTTATAAATATTCCAATGCCAGTAAATATTACACTTCAAGAAGATTTTAATAGCCATCTAATATAGCTGTACCATACTTTAATCAATATACTTTAACATATTACAAAACATTTAGTTTATCATAAATACCACTTTGATAAATATTTTGTAAAGAAGTCTGTGTATTTTATAATTATGCTTTAGCATAAATTAATTAAAATAGGCCAAATATAATATGTAGTATTATTTTAATATTATTTTTTTGGAAATGTACAAAATTGCACATCTTCCATCAGTTTTTAAATGTGCCCGCCTCACTGTAACTTCACCAAGGAAAAGGAACATGTAGACTTTGTTTTTTGAGAAGAGCATATAGATTAATTGATCTGGACACTACTTTGTCAGATGTAATTACTACTACTAATAGCTTCCATTTGTTTAATGTGTTTCATATAAAGTATATCTGTTCCCATAATGTTTTTCATAATCCTAAAGAAGAAGAGAAAACAGATTAATAAACTACTAATATGCGCAAATGTGTAGAGAATAACATATATAGTAATCTATGCTAATTACATGAGTTCACTGGAAGAAATGCCCTAAGATGAAAGTTTAGTTTGAGAGTTAATGCAGGAAAAGCTTTCTGCATACGTCATAGTCATTATTATTATCATCTTTACTTAAGTAGCCATCAGGCATGTGGTATTGAATTAAGCACTTCATATATTTTACTTAATGTAAAATGAAATAAATGACTACCTATTAATTTTTCTCCATCATGGCAGTTGCTCTTTTTAGGTACCTCTTAAAGGATTCAATTCTAAAGACAGCATTTATCTAGCCTTCCCCTTATTCCTAGTGCCTTATCTCTAACATGGTTTTATTATTAATAGCTGCTAAAAATCACTGCAAAGGCAATTATTTTGAAAGAGGTCAAAGGCCTATTTGATTAATTTCAGCACTAACACACAAATTAAAGGTACAAATGTAATCAAATGTGTGCTTAGTCAGAAAGGGCTTGAAAGAAATCTATTCTAAAAATTAAATAATAAAATTCAACCTCACAGATGGGTGAAAGATATTTTATTTTTAATTAGTGTTTCTGTTTGGTTTGAAAAAGGAAGCTGACTGGAGGCTATTTTAGAATGATCTTGTTTATTACAGTGGCATGGATTGAGTGGAATGGTTGCCTACATGGATACTGAAAGTTGAAGACTGAGAAATTTTTTTTGACTCAGATACTATTAAAGTGAACATCAAAGATTATTTAATTTCTTCTATACATCTAGGCATTTTCTCATTTCCCTAAATTTTGAACTAAGAAACAATGTGTCTCTGATGTTCAGAATAGTTCCTAGAGCATAGCTCACTAAATTTCAAGAAATTGTCATATTCTTTTACTACTCAAAAGATTAACTAACACATACCTTGCATGCAAAATAGCAAATAAATCTTTCAGTAAGTAACTAGCTTGGGCACTAATTTTCAGGATGAATTCCTAAATGTAAGAACTGATGTTGCCCTACCAAATACTTTATTCAAAATTTATTTTCAATCATTATGTCTATCACATTAAGGGAGATTTCCAGACAAAACTTTATTAATTAGATGATGGTGTGCCACACCCAGGCATGTTCTCATCCAGCTTTTCTAGGTTACTGCAAACAGACACATGTCAGACATTTATCTCACATAGATATAGCATAATCATGTATTTTATGAAAGGTCATGCCAAGTCTCTCTTTTTAAAGATTATCAGATATCAGGGCTCAGCAAAGAAGTTTTGTAAAAGTAGAGCCTTAAATGAGAGGAGACAAAGTTGAGTTTGTATTTAAGTAGTACAGTCAGTTCTCAAATATTCATATTCATGAAAGAAAAAATGATGCAGATTATAAAAAATAAAAGATAATCAAAGCTTCTCTCCATTAGGGTAAATAACTTGGGATAAGGCAATTTTAAGAAACTGGTGAGGACAGTAAACCTCAGCCAATTGGATGTGGGACATTACATCTAAGATCAAAAGATGATGGGGTCCCTAGAAGTCAGGAAAGAATTAGGGGTGTGTGTGTGTGTTAGAAGGATTAATACACTATGGTTTGGGTTTTCACTGGTAGCTTGAGGCCAAATGGAATAGAACTGCCTGCTATCTATTGTAGCTTTGGGATCACTTTCTCACTATACACTTCTTCATGCTCTTAGCATTAATTTTTATGGTACATTTATGAATATCACCACATTCTTGTTTGATTGGAACATTTTTGTTTGATTGGAACATTTTTGTAGATTAATTAAGTAAAAGATAAATAAAATAATCTGCAGATACAGGACATTATTTGCCTCTTTAGAATTTGGAGAGGAGGATGATAGGGAGGAGAGATACTAATGTTACTACTATGGAATTTGCATGCCCAAGAAGTAACTTCTGTTTTTCCCTCAATTCCTGTAAATTTTACTTACATTGTCCCCAAACCCATCATTTTGATTCTGAAATGTCTAATCAATTATTGTTTGCTCTTAATTGATTAATTACTCTTAATTCTAGGCTCTTGCTAGTCTCCATTCATAATCAACTGTAAGATCTTTATCTTTATTATGTCTCACCTTTTTTCCTTGCTTGCTTTTGAGACTTCTTGTGTTATTAATATTTTATTGGATTTACTTCATACAGTTTTGGTTGCTCACTTTTCACTTTGGTGACTTTCCCCCTTTCCAAAACTTTTGTTTCCTATAAACATAGTAGATTTTGATTTACAATTGCTTACAGAATATAATTTGTTTAATATGTTTATGTGATTAGATGACATTAGCTTTATGCTATTTTGATTGTAAATAAAAGTGAGAAATAATGATAGTAAGTATAAATACAAAAAAAAAACCTGCTCTTATCTTGAGAACATTCTCATTTAGAATTCATTTTTGTTCAGGTAATTGCCAATGACATATTTATTTGTCTTTCCCAGTGAGAAATAAAACAGTACAGAAAGGTAACTGGTGGGGGAGGGGTCAATATAAAAAATTAAACCATATTACTGAAGTGAAGAAAGAAGGGAAGCCCAAGATAGGGGAGGTGATAGCAAGATAACACCAAGTCCTCTTTCGTAGATGTAAATCTCCAACTCAGAGAGATTAAAACTAAGAGAAATTGAAAGAATTTGCTGATTGGGTTGCTGAACCACTGTCAGTAATTTTGAACAAATCATGAAAGTGTAAGATGCCAAGAGACTGGAGAGTTGGATTTTGAAAGTTATACATAGGTAAGATTTAACCTTGATGATTGAAAACTTTAAGAATATCATTTTGTGAATCATTTGTACATACTTAGAAGAGATCTTGGAGGCAAAAAAAGGTCTGTGGGAAACATCATACTAAATGAGTCTCATTTCCTTTTTTTTTTTTTTTTTTTTTTTT
>JAQIFY010004390.1:0-11804 GCA_028533085.1 Varecia variegata | reverse complement strand
CCTGGTGTTTTGACTCCATCACTTATGTGATTCCATGTCAACTTTCTACAAAAAGGAAGCTGTCCTGAAGGCAGTACGTTAAAAAATAGACGCAGACAATTCAATAGCTCCCCGGAGAAGAGAGCAACAGGGCAGTGTTGGGTTTCCTCTTGTTCTTGCACAGGAGCATGCCCAGGTGAGCTGGCACTAGAGCCTTCTCCAGGCCCAGACCCTGGGAACGAACAATGAAGGGTCGGGTTTGCTGTGTTTAAAAAGTGAAAGCCCCAGGCGTCATGGAGCAGAGGTTGCCAAGAGTCTGCCCGTAGTTTACTCAGCCACGTTCTGAACACGCAGACTGTTCTGGGACTAAGTTCGTTTGACAACTGTTTTATGGGAGCAAAAGAGAAGAACGCTAATAACTGAGAATTTCCAAGAACGTGCTGTGGTCCCGGCCCCAGAGATGTGGCCTTCCCATGCACTCGCTCACGGAATCCTCACAACCACCCCGTGAAATGGTGACTGTTCTCATTCCCTCTTCCCAGATGGGGAAACTGAGCTTAGGAGAGAGAAAGCAACCTGCCCAGATGTCACATATGTAGGAAGTAATGGAGCTGGAATGTGGACCAGAGCTGTGTGGTCAAGCAGGAGGGGCTGCCTACCTCGTGCCGGCCCACCTTCTCTTGCCACCACGATGATCCCTGCTGCTCCCTGGCAGTGGCTCGGCTACAGGCTGTGCTGCCTGAGATAGCTTCAGGAGAGAAAATTCCTCATGTGCAAAACCTACATATAGCAGGACAGACATTCTAAAGGAAGAGTCAAACCTGCTACACTACATTCTGTGGTTCTTCTTACTTTCCGTAGTTTCTAGGTCCTTCCTGGATTTTCTAGTAAATTTCATAGCCAGAGTAGTCACCTACATGGAATCTCAAAGAGAGGTAATTATCCAATAAACAAAATAGCCCATTCTTGTCCACACTACCAAGGCTGCATGATAATGGCAAGAGTGCTTTGGATCACGTGCTCACTCTCTCTGTCTGAATCCCCCATCGGCATCAACATAATAGCATAGACCTCTGCCTGGCCCTGATAACCACCCACCATGCTGAGTAGGTGTTCTGCTGAGAAGGATCCAGTTCCCACTAGTTCCTGTGACAATCACTCCTGAGGAGAGAAAATGAATTCCTGTTTAAAGGCAGATAGGTCCAATGGGCTATCTTTGACCACAGCTGTTCCTTTAGGGATACAGAAAACTGAAACTGGAAATTATAGAGTGATGACCAATAGGCAGTGAGTGGCAAACTGAGATCAAGGTGTTCACAAAAAGAAGAGAGGGCTGGAAAACCTGAAACAGCTTTTGCAAGCCCATCCAGCAAAACCAGTGCAAGCATGACTAGGAACAGGCCAGAGGAACGTGACCCAGCAATCTGGGCCTTTTTGGAGCAACCGGCTCAATTAAGTGGGAATGTTCCCAGTTTCTCTTCAGACACTGGCTAGGATGAAGGCACTGAGCTTCCTACTCAGGTTTCTGGGTGAGGTGGGCTGGGGAAGGAGAGGGACTCAGAGATGCCAAACAGGAGACACAACTTTGACAAAGAGGACTCAGGTAGTGAAAGTTGTGGGTCCTTTAGTGTGCATTTAAATTATTTTTAAGTGGCCACCGGTGAAATGTGAAATGTCCTCCAGGATTTGAGATAACACAAATTAGTTTAAATCTAACAGTATATCCTTAGCTGTCCCATGCACACTGCCCACGAACTGTGACCTCAATCTATTGTGGATTCTTAAGATTGTTAAAGTGGACAATCAAACTCATGTAAACAACTCCACCACAGTGAATTAGCCATGGGTCCAGCTTCCTACTGAAGGTGCATTTATGCATTTATGGTCAAATGCACAATCACAACCCTTGTGTGTTATTGGACTGCTTGTATTGAAAGAGAATGCTTTGCTGAGAAGGCTGAGTGCCCTGGAAGGAAGTTGCTCAATCTAAGTGGAAACCAAATGCTAGCTTTGGTTTCCTCAGGATATTTTGCAGTAACTGCTTCTCTATAATTAGTGAGCATGGACTTGACCTAGCCCCTGCCATAGTCCTGTGTAGACACAGCAGTGCACAGACCTAGAACCATCGAACTGCTCATTTGTGCCATCCTGTTACTGTGGAGGCATTGAGTCTTAGAAGTTTGCCCTTGAAGGGATCAATCAATCTGAGGGTTTTCAATTTTTTTTCCCAAAGTCCACAGTGGATTGAAGGAAAGGAGGAGGAGGAGGAGGAGGAGGAGAAGGGAGAAAGGTTGGGTTCCTAGTAGCTTCACTGTCATGTGTTGCACATAAGCAGTTCCACATTTGAAAGGATGTTCTATGGTCAACAAAAGGTGAAAAGGAGATGACAACCATTGAATAGTCAAACTTTGCCACCTTGCTGATGAGGAAACGAAGAGCCAGGCAGGTTAAGCCACTGGCTTGAGCTCATGAGATTACAATTCATGGCCAAGGTTTCTGACTTCAAGTCCAGGGCCTGTCCTTTGTACAGCACACCAGTGACACTGATGACAGCAGAGCGACAGGTACTGTTGAGAAGCTTCTTGATAAACAGATTGACAACCAATCAACCAATCGATCAATATTTACTGACTCCCACTATGGAGGCAGCATTGTGCTGGCTTCTGTGAGGGAGTCAAAAAGGTCTAAGTCACATCTTCTCTCCCACAAACAGCTTACGCTGTACTTTGAGCCATGACACATTATCAAAACATAAAAATAACAGTGAAAAACAAATGTGGTAGATTATCAGAAAAAATGCCATAGCAATCAGAAGAGGGAGAGGTCTCTGTGAGGAACCTTGGGGCGTGGGGAAGGTTTTGCAGGGGAGGTCAGCCTTGGAGGATGTATTCCATCCACACTGGCAGAGGCCGGCAGCCCCTGGGGACACTGTGAGGACAAAGTGTCAGCTGCAGAGATGGAGGGGTCTTTGAGGACATAAGTGGGTATGCTGGGGTGGAGACATGTTCACACTAGGAAACATGGAGAGGGAAGGCTGAAAGCGGGCCTAGAATGTAGCTGTTGAAAGGGGATTTAACCTTGATACGATCATGCTCAACAAGGCAGTGGGGGAAGAATGTGGACGGTAACCCAAGGACTGGGGAAGGTTAGTGTGGTGGTGAGGTGCTGGGTACATGAGATGGCAAAGACCAGGGCCAGAGAGTGGATGGGCACCAGAACTTGGTGCTGGCAGAGGGAAGAGATTAGACCCATTGGTTTCTCTACCCTCACCCTCCTCCCAACTGCAAGCATAGCAATGTGACATCATGTCGACACCTGCTGCTGGGTCCTCAGGTCAGGCTTTCATCACCCCACTGCCCCATCGGCCTTCTCACTGCCCTTCTGGCCCTTGGTCCCATGTGCCTACTCTTCTCAGGGCCACTAGAGTTCTCTCACTAAAAAGCTGGTGTTACTGTGTCTTCCCTCTGCTTTAAGACTCGGCAACCCCATGACCGTAGGATAAGTCTAGACTCCTTTGCAGCCCTTCAAGGTCTGGCCACACCTACTCATGTCCTCTTCCCCTCTTGCACCCTTGGCTCCAGGTGAATGTGCCCACACCTCCTTCTAAGAACAATATGCCTGACCCTCCATGCCTTCCTGGCTCCATAACTTTGCATGGTTCTTTCTTCGCAGAAAGTCTTTTCCTATTTATTTTCCCACCTTTCTTTAGAGACTCCCTTCAAACACGTCACCTCCTCCAGGAAGCCTCCCTTCCTTGATGCTCAGGCTCCTGGCCCTGAGAGCCTCTTGGCTGTTCCACTATTCCTGTTCGGTCTTCATGTGTTTAAATATCTGTTCCCCATGCAAGTGGGGAGCCCAGGGCCTAATGCATATTCTGTGTATTCGCAGAGCTTGATGGGGCTCATTGTTCATAGACAGGAGTTGAATGAATGTTTGATGAATGAATGAATGAGTGAAATAGGATAAAAAGGAGGGGAAAAAGAAGCCAGGTTTTCAGGTTATTGGAGCAAATTAAGCGGAGGACACCATGTGCAGATGTGGCTCTGCAGAGAGGCCAACTCTGCCTCTGAACAGCACTCTTTTCCCCACTGATACTGACACCCCCATCCTCTGAAGCTGGGCTTATGGTTCCAGACAGGGCATCCCTGTCCTGAGTCTACTGCACTGGTCAAAACAGCAGAGGATTATGACTCTTTGAATATAGATGTTAAAAGCTAAAAAATCAACATTACAGAAAGTCAGGAAGAGAAAATAAATTTAGCCATAATCCCACGACCCCAAGACAATTACTATTATTTTTCCATTTCCCTTCCAGTCTTTTTCCTTATGAGTATAGTTGTAATTATGTTTTGTTTCATATAATGTATAAGCAGGAAATGGAAATTCTCCAGAAGAATCTTATTGGCTTCCCAGTGTTTTACATACAAGGGGTGCTTAATACATGATTTTAGGCAAACTGACACATCTGACTGAAAGCTTTTCTCAAAGGTGACGTTGCCGCTGCAGTGAGAAGTGAGCCAGTAATAACATCTCTCCATCACTTCTGGTCCTCTCTTTCCTGCCTGGCACATGAGGTTGCCTTCCTTTAGGTAGTATTTTTCATTCCGTCAATCAGTCATTCTATCAACAAACATTTAGCAAGTGCAAAGTACTGCTTATGTTCTCGGCTGGGTCCTGCATTTACGGCCCTGTGGCATTTTCAGGCTGTCAGCCTGGCGCAGCCTCTGCCCTGGTGTGACCCCTGCAGCCCCACAGCCCCCTGGAGACCCCCGCCCTTTACTGAGGGCTTGCCCCTCGCCTCCCGGGCCTTCCCAGCTCACACTAAAGCCCGTGAGCCTTGGCCCCTTCTTTTGTGTTTGCTGCGCCCAGAAGCAAAATACTTGTCCACTATTCCGAGAACAGGCAATGGTTGAGATTGCGTCAACAAGTCTTTTGTTCCTATAAAGGACAGCCTATTAGGTAACACTCCCATCCCAAATGGAAAACAGGCCTTTTGAAAGGCCCGAAATAATCTATTGCCGCATCCCCTTTCAAGCCCACAGTTCTTTCACTATGAAACAACAAACTTAACTAACTACACTCTCAAAAATGTCTTTTCTAGCTTAAAAAAGCGGTTCTGCTGCAGGGAATGTCAGTCGGGGTGGGCCGGGGAAGGCAGCGCTGTCACATGAGGTGCTTGGAAGCAGGAGTCGCTGGAGAGGAAGCTAAACGCCGCGTGGACCTGGGAGAAATTCATGTCAAATCCTGAGGCCTAAAGAACCACGCTAGCCTGTGAAATGATGGCGCTCTCCGCTCCTTCACAAACTCACAAAGCCAGGACGAGGCCAGAGGAAAGTCGGGTTTCTTACCCGCCAGACTCTTACGGCAAAGGCCCATTAGGGGTAGCAGCCAGAATCGCTGAGTTTTGTGTGAAGCGCCGTTTTTTCGCTCCTCGGCCCACCACGCATGCGCGCGCACACACACACACACGCACACGCACACGCACGCGTACACACACTGAATTGTGTCCTCTTCCCAAATTCATTTGCCCAAGCCCTAATCCCTAGTCCCTCAGCATGTGCCCTTCTTTGGAGATAGCGTCTTACAGAGGTAATTAAATTAAAACGAGGTCACGAGGGTGAGCCCTAATCCAATGTTCTGACAAGAAGAGATCAGGACACAGACGCACACAGGTAGACGATGGCCATCTGCAAGCCAAGGAGAGAGGCCTCAGTGGGAGAAACCAGACTGCCAATGCTGTGATCTTTTTTTAAAAAAATATTTTTTTATTGAGGTGAAATATACATATATAATTTACCATCGCATTTCAACACTATGATCTTGGGCTTCCATCCTCTGCCAGGGGTAGGGAGACCATGGCCTTCTGATTTCAAGAATGTTCTTTTTTGAGCACCAAAGGATGCCAGAAAAGCTTTCTCTGCTGCACCCGTTTTAATAAAAGGCATGGAGAGAAGGAGAGCCCTCGGCAGGGCTGGGGTGTGAGGGGGGAAGTGGGACCACCCAGAGGCATGCTCACCTCCCTCTGGTTTTAGGGAGGTGCCCTTTCCAGTGCCCTACAGCCTGCTTAGCAGTGCCTCACTGGGCCATCGCCCCCTTGCTGTTGTATCCCAAGTCTTCCCCTATTGTCAGTGCCTGATCATGTTTGTTGACCGAATGAATGAACTTTTGTCCCACTACCAGATTCTGCCTCGGGCACCTTCACACACACACCCTTACACACACATTCATGCTTACACACAGGCACACACATGCCCTCACGTTCTGGGGCTGGCAGAGGAGAGGCCGCGGAGACAGTAAGGAGGTAAGCGCGTTCTGGGCAGAGGCAGGTGCTGGGGCAAGAGCAAAGTGCAGAGGAATTGAGGGGTGGTGAAGAGGGATCCTCTCACGGTTGAGGCCTGTAAAATGAAACTGTGCTGAGGCTAAAGGAAAAGTGTCATACGTTGGAGGCCTGGCCTGAGACCTGGTAATGGATGGCTTTCTAACCGTGAAGGAGTCTGTGTACAAAAACTGTTATTCTCGTTGAGTGCAGAAACGGAACTGTCCTGGGCAAAGATGGCCCCGGGCACCGGAACCTGCTTGTGAGTCTGTTATCAGATCCAGTTGTGGGGTTGCCTTGTGGACAGGGCTACTTTGGTAGCATCCAGAAGTGAACCAAAGGGGGTTTTTGCGGACTGGACTTTCACCCTAAGTGAAACTAGGTTTATTTTAGTTCCACTTTCTGTCGTTCGTCGAGTTTTGTTTGGAGGAAGCGTTTTGTATAATGTTCCACACAGTGTGCCTTGTACAAGGTGTCATTGCACCACAACAAGGCTGGGGACTCCCCGCCTTCTGTCACCAGGTGAGGACTGAATTCTCCTACTCCAAGCTCCTCCTGTTCGCCTGGGTTTGACCCTTGTTTCAAGACATCATCTGGTAATTTTGTGACCAGCAGTTAGCAGAGTGCTCTCGACTCGTCTTCTATTTCTATGCTGCCCGCTATATTCTTCTGAAAGGGCCGGACCTTGAGTCTGGTAATTTTGGACTGCCTGCAGTTTTGAATGGGTGTGTCACTACTGCCCTCTAGAACCAGGTCATGGTTACTGAGCACAGCTCCCAGGCAGGAGCATCGCAGACAAAACCCTCCATTAAGGCAGGCAGTTCGTCAGCTCCTCTGTGATAACCTCAAACGTGAGGCTGACAAGTGGACATTTATTGAAGGCACACAGTTGAGGCCCCACACTCCACTTGCTGATTTCCCATGAGAACTTCTATCAGGGCTGTGGTTTGCCATTTACAGAGGAGGAGGCTGACATGTAGAAAGGGACACAACCAGTCAGGATGGAAAGCCAGGGCTCAAACTCGTTCTCCCTTTACAATTCCAGAAAGCCTGTCATAAATGACAATGTACAGTTGCTGGATAAACTGCATCCCTGGAATTCAATCATAGAGAAGTGAAATTGTCCCAGCGATGATTTTTCTCGGTGCTGGCAGAGCCACGTGATCAGTATAATCCCTGTGCACCTGCGCGGGGCTGAGGCTCCCCACTAAGTGGCACCTTGTAAACCTTCAGAGAGAGAAATGACAGGTGCCAAGTTTACTCCACTCAGCATAGCCAGGCCTTGTGGGTGCCTTCTCGTATTCCTGTAAAGCTAACAATACATTTTACTGGGAATTTAACAACCATAAAGATTTATCAGCCACATGTAAGCACCAGGTGGATCTTTGAGTAGTAAAGAAAGAAAACAATATGGCAAAGGGAGTCTACTCACTAAACCCTTGCTGGAATTCCCACATGGCAAATAATTAGTTGGCAAGAGCTTCGTGCTTGTGTGTGCTCTCTCTCTCTAATAACTTTATTTTTTGGAACTGTTTTATGTTGACAGAAAATATTAAAGAGACCATACAGACACTCCTTTACCCCTGCTCCCAGTTCTCCATTATTATCTTGCATTAGTGTGATGTATTTGCTCAGATTGATGAGCCCATATACAGATACTGTTCTTAACTGAAGTCCATAGTTTACATGAGTCCAGCTCTTGCTCAGACTGGTCTCGAACTCCTTAGCTCAAGCGATCCTCCCACCTCGGCCTCCCAGAGTGCTAGGATTACAGGCATGAGCCACCGCACCTGGCCAGGACCTTGACTTTTCATCTTCAACTGTCCTCTACTGTCATCAGAAACTTTTAGCATAAGCATGCCTTTCCCATACCATCAAAAGACTCTCTAGTCGAAAAAGTGATGAGGAAAGATCTTCCCCACGTTGCCAATTGCAGAACTTGAAAATGGGAGGTTTCCGGGTTCCCTCCACAACTGTAGGGACTGTGGAGTAACCCACGCTCCTCGGGAGGCACCTTGCAGGGGTGAGGGTGGGGGAGGAAGATGCACACAGACCTACATGTCCACCTGAGGGAATAAACCTATACCTGTCACTCCCCAGGGTCCTCTGCTAGGCTGAATGTAGCTGCTGCCCTGAGGTCAGGCTGCAAGTTGTCCCTCTAGGGTGCATGGGTGGGCCACTTACCCCAACTCCAGAGCCGCTTCACCCACAGCTGCTGTGGGCCTTGCAGCAATTCCTGTTTGGGGACAAAGGTACCATGTGAAACTGACAAAGAGGAAGCTGTGGCTATGTCAGTGAGAGAGGTACAGAGAGGGCCTTCTGCCCTTTGTCCTCTGGGAATGGGATGCTCCTGAGCAGCCACGCACGTGGCTCAGCAGGACAGGGAACATTCCCAGTGCTGCCGTGGGGCTCCCTGGAGACCATGGTGTAGGTGGGATCTTCGTGATGATTCTCCTCCTCCTTCTGTCATTGCCCCTCACCCCACAGCCTTCTCCATCCCCATGGCATCCTACCCTTTCCTCCATTCCACCCTTCCCTCTTTCTCATGCTGCACTGATCTTTGCTTTCCTCATGCCTAGACTCATACAGGGGACACAGTTGCACCCCACAAATGTCAGATGGCTGGCTGGATGGAAGGATGGAGCTAATGCAGTGGAAGCTGACATGTTAAATATTTCCGCCCAAAATCTACATTCCTCCAGCCCCAACTCTCTCCCACTGCCTAGATGTGGCCCTGTGCAGCCTGCTGCCCCGGGAGTGGGACACACTGGTGTCTGTCCTCAGCAGCCTCCTGAGTGTCTGAAGAGAGAACGGCCTATGAGAACAGGAAGACAAGCCACAGGCCATGAGAAAATGTTGGCAAAACAAATACCTGATAAAAGACTGGTATCTAAAATATACAAATAATTCTTATACTGGATAACAAGAAACAGCCGCCAAATGCATGTGAAGTGCTGTCATTTTCTGGATGTTTCTGTCCCTTGTCTTTTCACTGGAGACACGGGGTCCAAGTAGTATGGTGGGCATAAAAACCAAACAATGACCATATATAGAGTGCTAGAAGTTCTTCTAAATTGCATCTATCTGAATTATACCTGAAAACATCCTGATTTTTTAAACCAATTTACTTGGAACAATTAAAGAGGATTTTTAAAGATAAATCATGAAGGGTCCCAGGAATATCTAGCTTTTGGTATGCCTCCATGCCTTCCACAGGTACCCTCCTACACCTCCTGACCACCATCCTCTCCCCCAGGGGGTACAATTCAGCCTTTTTGTCCTAAAGTGAATTTTGATGGGGAAGTTTGAGATGTCCTCGGAGTTGGGCACTTCTGTGGTGTCTATTTCACTGGGAGGGGGGGGGTGGGTGGACGCTGAGGATGAGAGGAGGGACCAGATGGTGCCTACGAAAGCTATATATTCTCCTTTATTACCCGAGACCAAAGCAATGAACAAAATGCAACTCTAGGTTTCTAAGAGCTGATCACACGTAGAATCTTTATTAAAATTCCTCCCTATCCCCTCACCACCCCACCAAATGTTAAGAAAACTGAGAATACACTAATACAGGTAACATCCAAGGCCTATGACCCATGTATTTTTTTTTTTTTGAGACAGAGTCTCACTCTGTTTCCCGGGCTAGAGTGCCGTGGTGTCAGCCTCGCTCACAGCAACCTCAAACTCTTGGGCTCAAGCGATCCTTCTGCCTCAGCCTCCTGAGTAGCTGGGACTACAGGCATGCGCCACCACGCCCAGCTAATTTTTTCTATATATATTTTTAGTTGTCCAGATCATTTCTTTCTATTTTTAGTAGAGAGGGGGTCTCACTCTTGCTCAGGCAAATGCAAATCAAAACCACAATGAGATATGACTTAACTCCACTGAGAATGACCTTTATCAAAAAGTTCCATAACCATAAACATTGGTGTGGATGCAGAGACACAGGGACTCCCATACACTGCTGGTGGGACTGCAAACTAGTGCAACCTCTGTGGAAAACAATATGGTGATACCTTAAACAGATACAAGTAGACCTACCATTTGGTGCTGCAATCCCATTATTGGGCATCTACCCAAAAGAACAAAAGACATTCTGTAAAAAAGACATCTGCACCCGAATGTTTACAGCAGCACAATTCACAATTGCAAAGATGTGGAAACAACCCAAGTGCCCATCAATACGTGAGTGGATTAATAAAACGTGGTATGTGTATACCATGGAGTACTACTCCGCTGTAAGACACAATGGTAATACAGTACCTTCGTATTTTCCTGGATAGAGTTGGAACCCATTTTATTAAGTGAAGTATCCCAAGAATGGTAAAATAAGCACCACATGTACTCACAATCAAATTGGTTTCACTGATCATAACTTAAGAGCACATTTAAGAATAACATTGATGGGGTGTCCGCAGATGTGGGTGGGGGAGGGGATATGGGTGTACACATACATAATGAGTGCGATGCGCATGTAGGGGATGGACACGTTTGAAGCTCTGACTCGGGGGGGGGCAAGGGCAATATTCGTAACCTAAACTTTTGTACCCCCACAATATGCTCAAATGAGAAAAAAAAAAAAAGAATTACAAAAAGGAAAATCCCTGTCTAAAAGAAAATGTGGGAAAAAATCTTAGAGACACTGGCCTAGGCAAAGAATTTTTGAAGAAGACCCCAAAGGCAATCACAGCAGCAACAACAATAAATAAATGGGACCTGATGAAATTAAAAAGCCTGTGCACAGCCAAAGAAACTGTCATGAGAGCAAACAGACAACCTACAAAATGGGAAAAAATGGTCGCATACTACATATATGATAAAGGACTGATAACTAGAATCTATTGAGAACTCAGGAAAATCAGCAAGAAAAATTCAAAACAACTCTATCCAAAAGTGGGCAAAGGACATGAATAGAAATTTTTCAAAAGAAGACAGAAGAATGGCCAAAAAACATCTGAAAAAATGCTCAACATCTCTAATCATCAGGCAACTGCAAATCAAAACCACAATGAGATATCACTTAATGCCAATGAGAATGGCCTTTATCAAAAAGTCCCATAACAATCAATGCTGGCGTGGATGTGGAGAGACAGGAACACCCCTACACTGCAGGTGGGACTGCAAACTAGAGCAACCTCTGTGGAAAGCAATATGGAGATACCGTAAACACACACAAGTAGATCTACTATTTGATCCAGGAATCCTAATCTTGGGCATCTACCCAAAGAACAAAAGATATTATATAAAAAAGACACCTGCATCTGAATGTTTATAGCAGCACAAATCACAATTGCAAAGATGTGGAAACAACCCAAGTGCCCATCAATACATGACTGGATTAATAAAATTCGGTATATGTATACCATGGAGTACTACTCAGCTATGAAAAACAATGGTGATATAGCACCTTTTGTATTTTCCTGGTTAGAGTGGGAACCCATTCTAGTAAGTGAAGTATCCCAAGAATGGTAAAATAAGCACCACATGTACTCACCATCGAATTGGTTTCACT
>JAQIFY010000439.1:0-18500 GCA_028533085.1 Varecia variegata | reverse complement strand
AGGATAGTGTGTGATAGGGTCTTAAAAAAACATAGATATTTGGCAGCTTAAAGCATAAGGGTGCCAATAGGATGGCAAAAGGGCATTCCAAGGAGAGGAAATTGTGTGTCCAGATGCATGGATTTTTTTAAGGCATATTTAAAAACATGGAGAGGTTTTCTGAGACAGGAGTATAGGATGTATAGGGTAGATATCAGCATGAAATATATACCCTATGATCCACAAAGAAATCAGAGTAAAGAACAATCAGGTTCAAAGCTAGTTCGTTACTTGAGCAAGGCTTTGGAAGGGAGGGTGCTAGTATACACCAGAGGTTGAAGGAAAGGTCCAAGAAGCTCACTGTCAGTCTTTGGGGACCCTCATTCTTAGTTTAACCAAAGCCCAGCTCTATTTCTATCTGCCTTATGTGGTTTGGATCTACATAAGATTGCACTTAGAAAAGAAGTTCATATGTTTTAAAATGTTTTAAAACCACGATGATCTCTTTGCATAACAAATTTTTTTCTATTACACTAAACTCTTATTTTTTCATTTATTTATTCATTCACCCAAATTTTTTTTCTTTAAATTTGTTCCTACTATGTGCCAGCCACTGTGGAAGGCAGGGGATTTAAGGTGAAGCAAAAAAGACATGGTTCCTTTTGTCCTGGAGCTTGTCCTCTCCTGGAGGAGAAAACCAAATCAAATGACTATAAATTAATGCCAAATTGCAACTGTGAGAAGTGCAACAAGCTGGTGATTCTTGGTGCTATTATAACTGGGATAATTTACCTACGATTGTAGGAGTGAGAAGGCCTTCCTGAGAAAGTAGTGATGAGTTTGAAATTTGGAGGATGAGTAGAAGTTAACTAGATGGGTAGAAGCAGGGTGGTGTCCCGTGCAAAGTGGATGCCTGTGCATTGTCCTGTGGCAAGAGAGAGCACAGACGTGGAGAGGACCCAGGAAATGTCAGAGTGGCTGAAATAAAGGAAGTGTAGGGAGACCAGAGATGATGCTGGAGAGGCGGAGGGCCAAGATCATGGAAGCCTTTGTTTGCCATGTTAAGGAGTTTGTCTTTGTCTTAAGAGAAATGAACTTGGCTTTATCCTAAGAGACTTGGGGTTTCAAAAGAATATTGTCTGAAAAGGGAAAATGGTTGGGAAAGAGACAAGAGGTTATTGATTCAAGTACACCGTTTAGGAGGGTTGAGCAGGAGAAAGATAAGATGAGCACATATGGGACTGAGGTGGATAGTGGTAGAGAGTATGAAGAAAATTAGTACAATCTGCAGATGTCAGGAGGTAAAATCCAATGGCTTTGGTGAAGGATTTGGGTGTGGGAGATGATGGAGTGGAGATAGTGGCTTCAAAGGTAAGTCTAAGATTCTGGCTTGCAAAACTGGAGTGAAAGTTTTGCCATGAATAGAGACGCTGGAAGTGGTCCTAGTCGAGAAAGAAAATTTTGATTTTTCTATGGTCATGTTGCATTTTAAAAGTGTCTTTTTTAAAATTTCAAAGTATTACAGAGGTACTTCGATTATGTGGATCACTTTTGTAATGCTTAAGTCAGGGTTAAAAGTGTGTCCGTCACCCAGAGTGTTCATTGTACCTGTTAGGTAGGTTTTAGCCTATCCCCTCCTCCCCATGCACCCCTGCTTGATTTCCATTGAGTTTGACTTCCCTCTGTGCACATGTGTGCTCATCAGTTAGTTCCAGTTTAATAGTGAGTACATGTGGTGCTTGTTTTTACATTCTTTAGATACTTCACTAAGGATGTTAACATCCTTGGTTTTAACTAGTTGGTTCAGTCTGCAGGACTAGAGCTTGAAAGAAAGATCAGTTAAGCTCCCTGGGCTATAGCATCTTCATCTTCTTGTAGCAATAATAAAATGCCACTTAAAGACCATTGTAAAAACAGATAATATATCCTAATGGAAAGCATGATGCAATAGAATTCATGCTAGTAGGTATTATAATAGCACAAAAATAGCACCAAGCTTTCTGCCAGTGGCTGTTAGCCTGTTTGATTGACTAAACTTTGCCAGTACTTTAATGAGTGTGAAATTGTTCATATGATATAATTGTGGGCCATATAATTTTGACAGAAAACTTTTGGAAACAATAAACTGACCTCAAATGACTGCAAGTACAGGATTTTAGCCACAGTTACAAAATAATGGGGTAAGATTTCTTTATGCAGGACTCTTTCAGAGCACATCTTCTAGGGCACGGGTCTGTAACTTTCACTTCCCATACAATTACCTGTGGGAGTTCCTAAGAATCCTACCACCTAGGCCAGTTTAAACAGAATTTTTAGGGGGTGGAGCCCAGCATTGATTTATTTTTTTAAGTCTCCAGATACTTCTGGTGTGCAGTCAAGACTGAAAACCACTGGTCTAGGGTGGGAACCTTTGTGTGAGGTCGAGCATGGGTACTGAGCCACCCAGGGAGACACTTAGAATTTTCTTCCATGGTCCAGGAGAACTGAAATAGAACTAGCGGCTTTGGATGTTTCTTCTTTTTCCCTGTTGGGCCTAGTCATTAGGAAGAACAGAGGAACAGCTGTGTTGTTCATGCCGCCTTAGGCTGTCCCTGGGCTCCCCCACTAGACATTGTCAAGGGCTTCGGGATGGCTCCAGTCTCCAGCAAGGACTTGAGGATGCTCCTCACTTCCTACATCTCTCACCTGAAGATTGTGAGTCAACAAATTGAGGGTAGAGACCTGAAATCTGTGTTTTGAACAGGTATTATCTGTGATTCTTAAAACAAGGAAGGTGGGTTTGGGAAACGGTGTCCTAACCATTGTTACCCAAAGGTGGTACTTGAATCAGCATCACCTGGAGTTTGTAAGAAACACAGAGTCTCATGAGGCTGTGTGGGTCAGAATGCACTTTAACAAGATCCCCTGGTGATTCATATGCCCATTAAAGTTTGAGAAGCACTGCCCTAAAACAATGTTTCACAAAGAGAGGTTCCAGACCACCTACCTTATAACAACTTGGAGTGCTAATTAACAATGATCTACTCTGAACCTGATGAATCAGAGTCTCTTGGGTGGGGCCTAGAAATCTTCATGTTTAACAAAATCAGCTACTGACTCTTACATACAATTACTTATGTTTAAGAATCCTAGATACAGAATTGGATTGGTGAACCTTTGCTCAGGCCGCTCTGAGGATCTGGTCCAAGATCACAAGATAAAACACTGTGAGTTGGGTTGTTGGTCTCACGCACTCAAACATGGGCTAGAGTTGCCACCCCACCCACCACGCATTGGTCTTCATGAGTGGGCCCAGAAAGCCTCCCTCATGGGTCCACATGTCAAGCATGTTTGACTCATAGGGTGTAATCATAAAAGGAGCTTAATTTTTCTCTCTCACTGTTTCTTGGTGGATATTTTTCTCTCTCACTGTTTTCTCTGGCTTCAGGTGAAAATCCAGGTAGTCACCATGGTTTTATAGTTGCCCTTGAATTAATAGAAAGTCATATATCATTTCAAGCTACTTTGTTACAATTGAATACTTAACAATATCTATCTCCAAAAAACAATCAAATCATTAATGTGTATTTTCTCCCTCGCTGACTGCAGGCTGACAGCCTGCTTTTGGAGAAAAGTCGTGGTTGCCTTTCTCTTTTCCCTTTTTCCCTCTGCCACTCAATAGCTATATTACTAACACATTCTAGAATAACCAAGGGGAGGCAGCACAGAAAGCAAGGAGAACAGGAAAATCCTTATTTATCTAATGCTGTCATGAAATAGCTTCACAGACTCTGGCTTTGGGGGAGAATAACAGCACTTTCTGATGGACCCTTCCATAGGGTTTTGTTGGCTCTCCTACTGGGCTCCACTATCCCGCCTCCTGTGACATGGATGACACATTCTATTCCTCTGTCACTCTGCCTTCGGCCACTAGTTTCCCGAATACTCGTTTAATACGGACACTATTGGATTCCCAACAGCCTACCAAGGGGTCAGTGGAAGCAAAAATCAAGGTAGATTTTGGTTCATACGCTCCCATGGGACCAACATATGAGTCATAGGAGCCCTGTGTGTCCTTTGTCTCTCACCTTTGTTGGGAGGGTGGTCATTCCTAAGTTCTGTCCTCAGCTCTCACTCTTTCCTGCCCTGCATTCTTGAGCTGGAAGCCACAGACTCTTGGCCTCAGAATATTCAGGTGGAGATTAGACCCCAGTCACTGTTATTTTCTTGCTGTAAGGGCCGGCACTTGTCAAGTTCTTCAAGTGGGGCTAGTAAAGCCACTTTCAGGACACTTGGGGGCCAGGGAAGATATATCCCCACCCTTCTAGAATAGGCCCTTGGCCTATAGCACAATCCCTAATGAGACCGTCTCAATAATCTCCAATCACCGATCGTCTATCATTTTGTGACAGATTCAAAAGTTATCAGGATGGTCCTCAATCATTTCCTTTAAGTCCTTTGCTCACAGCCCAGCACCTGACTGAAATCTGATGCCCATAATGTCTTGGTGCTTCCAGCTGAAAGTTTCAATTTAACATCTTCTTACACTCTGAATCATGCACGTGCTCCTTTATTAAACAAAGAAAAGTCAAATTAAGTTTAAAGCAATGAGTTTTAAGATGAGTGGTAAATTCTGCCAATCAATTGGCAGATTTTTATAAGGAGCCAATTAATGTAAAGATTGAGATAATCTCTGAAGCATTAGAAAGTGTAGAAAATGGATTGACTATTTCTTCTTGGAATTCACTGTGTGAGCTACTACATAAAACAAGCAACCCACTAAAAAATAACAAAGACCACACTGAAAAATACAAATTCTCTTCCTACTTTGTTGTATCTTAAAAATACTTCAAAAGATTCACTTAATGATAAAAGTAGACATGAAAAACAAACTATATAGCAAAGCAAATAAATGACCAGGTTCTACATGTTGGCCAATTTTATTATTGTTACTCTCAATTTTAGGGATTTGGCTCAGATATGACTGAGTGATACAGTAAAGCTGGCTCAATCCTATGCATTAATCATTCTGGGGCTGGAGAAAGGGCCATAAATATTCCTAAAGGTCAGAAAATAATTTTTATTCCATGATAATCAAAAGGCAGGAGGAATACAGATCATTTAGTGCCTTCCTCATATTTTCTTCAAATTTTACATTTTCACCACCTTTTAGAATGTATAACCAGTTCTCCTTATGTACCCTTGATCACCCTTTCCAGCTCTATTTGTTCCCCAGCGTACTGATTATCTTCTAACTACAATGCAGTTTGCATATTTATTTTATTTTCTATGATCTTTCCATCCCTCCACTAGAGCATAAGCTCTGGGAAGGCAGGGTCTTTGTCAGATTTGTTCCCTGATTTATCCCTAGTATCTAGAAGGATGCCTGGCACTCAGTAGGTGCTCAATCAATATCCATTTAATTAAATTGTATCGTGTATGTTGGCTATTGTCCTAGTCAGTTGTGTGCGGCTATAACAGAATATATCAGACTGGGTAATTTATAATGAACAGAAATTTATTTTCTCATAGTTCTGGAGGCTGGGAAGTCCAAGATCAAGGCATTGTCAGGTTTGGTGGCTGGTCAGAGCCTGGTCTCTGCTTCCAAGAAGGCACCTTGAATGCTGCACACTCTGGAGGTGAGGAACACTGTTCTTCACATGGCAAAAGAGAAGAGCAAGAGACGACAAGGAAGACCTCCCCCGTCCACCTGGAGCCCTTTTGTAAGGTCTCACAGGACCATCCCTGAGGCCTTTGTCCTCGTGACTTAATTACCTCTTAAAGTCCCCACCTTTCAATGCTATCCCAGTGGGGATTAGGTTTTATTCTATGAATTTTGGAGGAGGCACAAACATTTAAGCTACAGCAATTATTTCCTTGAAGGTGATAATTCTATCTTTTTTTTTTTTTTAAGAAACTCTTCTCCACATATTTATTTTGTGCTGCTAAGTTGTCCTGCCTTTTCTTTATTATTTCCAGAGCATTTAAACACAAAGGAACTGAGGTAGAAAAATGAGGCATTTGTTATCTCTTCTCTGTAGGTGTTTTTAAACTTTTAACTGAATGTGAAATAATTAAGAGTATATACCGTAGCATACAACTCAATGAATTTTCACATTCTGAATATGCCCATGTAGCTCACTACCAGACATTGCCTATTTCCAAAAGTACCCTTGGGCCACCTCCAAGGGTAAACACTATCTTGAATGCTATAACCTATGATCATCATTGTCTGATTTAGGCCTTTTCATACATGGAATCATGTATTTTGTGATCTTTTGTGTCTGGTTTCTTTTGCTCAACATTGTGTTAGTGCGAGTTATCCATACTAGTGTGTGAAGTGATAGTCTGTCTATCCTCATTGTCTGTAACATTCCATTGTGTGACCATGCCACCGTTAATTTAACCAGGCTACCGTGGACTAGATAGCTTCCTTCTCTGTGTTTTACATTTGAAGCATGTTGGTTGGAACTCTCCTGACTCTTGGAGACGGAGGTTGATTAATCTCAAAACCCAGATTAAATAACATGATCAAGGCCAGCTCTGTCCTCACGGTCTCTGTTCCCATAACAATCTGCGCTGTCTGTCCTCCCTTACCACACTGGCTTGCTGCAGAATCCACTTCTTGCCAGGTTCCTGAGGAAGTGCAGCCACACCTCGTATTGTGATACTGTGGCAGTTTTATCAATAATGTGAGATAGCTGAGAGGAGAAATCACATTGTTTACCTCACAGTCACACACACACACACACACACACTCTCTCTCTCACTCAGAGAGGAGTCTCTGTGCAGTCGTTGTTTTCCCTTAGGGGATACCCCCTGTATCCCCATATACCCCTTTATGGAAATCTTCATACTGACTCTAGAACCTTCTGGTGAATCCAAGTACCCTGAGGAGAATCTCTCTCTCTCACGCTCTCTCTCTTTTTCCTTTCACTTGTTTTCCTTAAGAAGAGAGGCTCCTGGAATACTGTAGAAGAACATCCTCTACTGTGTTATAAGATATCTCAAATTTATTATTTTTTATGTGTTTGGGTAACTTTATTTCAATACACTGCCCCTGTTTCCGGGCAGGCTGCACAGAAGGAGCAGACTCCACAAGGAAAAGCATAGAGCCTCATTCACATAAAGAGATCTTTAATAGGCCATGAACCTAGTGGATGGACCCTTTTTAAGAATAATATTTTTAATCTACAGTCAGCCTTCTGTATCTATGGGTTTCCTATTCATGAATTCAACCAATCACAGACTGAAAATATTAGAAAAAAAATTGCATTTGTACTGAACAGATACAGACTTTTTTTTCTTGTCATTATTCCCTAAACAATATAGTACAACCATTTCCATAGCATTTATGTCATATTAGATATTATAAGTAATATAGTGATGATCTAAAATATGCAGAGGGTGTGCATAGGTTATATCCAAGTATTACGCCATCTTCTATCAAGAACTTGAGCCTCCTCAGATTTTGGTATCCAAGGGAGACCCTGAAATGAATCTCCCACAGATACCAAGGGATGGTTGTATAGAGTAAAATAGATAAGATTATAAAGAAAACCAATTATATCAAAATACATTTACCCAAATACATAAAAAATAACACATTTGAGATAAAGTTATTGTGATGGTTAATTTTATGTGTCAGATTGACTGGGCTAAGGGATGCCAAGATTGCTGGTGAAACATTATTTCTGGGTGTTTCTGTGAGAGTGTTTCCAAGAGAGATCAGCATTTGAATTACTAGACAGAGTAAAGAAGATCCCACCCACAGAAGGCCCAAATAGGAAAGGAAAAAAAAAAAAGGTAGAGGAAGGATGAAGTTGCTCTCTCTGCTTGAGCTGGGACATCACCTTCTCCTGACCCTGGACATCAGCGCTCCTGGTTGTTAGGCCTTTGGACTCAGACCAGTTAGCCCTCTGGTTCTCAGGCCTTTGGGCTTGGATTGGAACTACACCATTGACTTTCCCCGGCCTCCAGCTTGCAGATGGCACGTTGTGGGACTTCTCAGCCTCCACAACCCAGGAGACAATTCCTCGTAAAAAATATTTTTCTGTATCTCTATATACATCCTATTAGTTCTGTTTCTCTGGAGAACCCATACTGATATAGTCATGCATGTGCTTCTTTATCAATATCTAAAATAATGGAACCAAACAGTAGATCTAATTCATTCATAATTTCAAAGTGGTGATTAGTATGAAGGATATTTGGACAGATTTGTAACAGTAGTAATATGACAATAAAATATCTGTGATTTCTACTTTTGATAATCATGAGTACTGTAAACCCTGCTTTTGTTTGTCACATCCCAAGAGAAACAATGAGTTTTAGTTAGAAATTGGTGAAAATAAGAGTGTAGATTTTTTTCTTATCCACATTCATGGTGAAACATTTTCTGAATCATTTAATATTTATATTCTGTTATTAATTTCTTGATTAACTCTACTCTTGTTAGAGACTATTCTTCAATTTATATGCTTTGGATATAAATTGTTTTATGCTTTAGGATATAATCAATTTGTGTAAATGTTTCATTTATGCTAGAAAATGAGGAGGAGTATTCAGCAGTTGTTGAGTACAGCATTCTGTATTTATGAGGTCAAGTTCGTCAATCCTTTTGTGTTAATCTTCCATATTATTAATGCTTTCTTTGCCTGCCTCTTTTGTGAATTACTGAGAAAGAAATGTTTTATTATCTCAATGTGATTGTGAATTTCTCTATTTTCTTCTGTGATTTTGTCAAATTTTGTTTTATACATCTTAAGTCTTTAGAATTGTTGGCTCTTCCTAGTGAATTGACTATTTTTAAATTAAAAAGACTCTCTTTAAAGAGAAATCTCACTAGGAAGAGCCAACAATTCTAAAGACTTAAGATGTATAAAACATCGACTATTTTTAAATTAAAAAGACTCTCTTTAAAGAGAAGTCTCACTAGGAAGAGCCAACAATTCTAAAGACTTAAGATGTATAAAACAAAATTTGACAAAATCACAGAAGAAAATAGAGAAATTCACAATCACATTGAGATAATAAAACATTTCTTTCTCAGTAATTCACAAAAGAGGCAGGCAAAGAAAGCATTAATAATATGGAAGATTAACACAAAAGGATTGACGAACTTGACCTCATAAATACAGAATGCTGTACTCAACAACTGCTGAATACTCCTCCTCATTTTCTAGCATAAATGAAACATTTACACAAATTGATTATATCCTAAAGCATAAAACAATTTATATCCAAAGCATATAAATTGAAGAATAGTCTCTAACAAGAGTAGAGTTAATCAAGAAATTAATAACAGAATATAAATATTAAATGATTCAGAAAATGTTTCACCATGAATGTGGATAAGAAAAAAATCTACACTCTTATTTTCACCAATTTCTAACTAAAACTCATTGTTTCTCTTGGGATGTGACAAACAAAAGCAGGGTTTACAGTACTCATGATTATCAAAAGTAGAAATCACCGATATTTTATTGTCATATTACTACTGTTACAAATCTGTCCAAATATCCTTCATACTAATCACCACTTTGAAATTATGAATGAATTAGATCTACTGTTTGGTTCCATTATTTTAGATATTGATAAAGAAGCACATGCATGACTATATCAGTATGGGTTCTCCAGAGAAACAGAACTAATAGGATGTATATAGAGATACAGAAAAATATTTTTTACGAGGAATTGTCTCCTGGGTTGTGGAGGCTGAGAAGTCCCACAACGTGCCATCTGCAAGCTGGAGGCCGGGGAAAGTCAATGGTGTAGTTCCAATCCAAGCCCAAAGGCCTGAGAACCAGAGGGCTAACTGGTCTGAGTCCAAAGGCCTAACAACCAGGAGCGCTGATGTCCAGGGTCAGGAGAAGGTGATGTCCCAGCTCAAGCAGAGAGAGCAACTTCATCCTTCCTCTACCTTTTTTTTTTTTTCCTTTCCTATTTGGGCCTTCTGTGGGTGGGATCTTCTTTACTCTGTCTAGTAATTCAAATGCTGATCTCTCTTGGAAACACTCTCACAGAAACACCCAGAAATAATGTTTCACCAGCAATCTTGGCATCCCTTAGCCCAGTCAATCTGACACATAAAATTAACCATCACAATAACTTTATCTCAAATGTGTTATTTTTTATGTATTTGGGTAAATGTATTTTGATATAATTGGTTTTCTTTATAATCTTATCTATTTTACTCTATACAACCATCCCTTGGTATCTGTGGGAGATTCATTTCAGGGTCTCCCTTGGATACCAAAATCTGAGGAGGCTCAAGTTCTTGATAGAAGATGGCGTAATACTTGGATATAACCTATGCACACCCTCTGCATATTTTAGATCATCACTATATTACTTATAATATCTAATATGACATAAATGCTATGGAAATGGTTGTACTATATTGTTTAGGGAATAATGACAAGAAAAAAAAGTCTGTATCTGTTCAGTACAAATGCAATTTTTTTTCTAATATTTTCAGTCTGTGATTGGTTGAATTCATGAATAGGAAACCCATAGATACAGAAGGCTGACTGTAGATTAAAAACATTATTCTTAAAAAGGGTCCATCCACTAGGTTCATGGCCTATTAAAGATCTCTTTATGTGAATGAGGCTCTATGCTTTTCCTTGTGGAGTCTGCTCCTTCTGTGCAGCCTGCCCGGAAACAGGGGCAGTGTATTGAAATAAAGTTACCCAAACACATAAAAAATAATAAATTTGAGATATCTTATAACACAGTAGAGGATGTTCTTCTACAGTATTCCAGGAGCCTCTCTTCTTAAGGAAAACAAGTGAAAGGAAAAAGAGAGAGAGCGTGAGAGAGAGAGATTCTCCTCAGGGTACTTGGATTCACCAGAAGGTTCTAGAGTCAGTATGAAGATTTCCATAAAGGGGTATATGGGGATACAGGGGGTATCCCCTAAGGGAAAACAACGACTGCACAGAGACTCCTCTCTGAGTGAGAGAGAGAGTGTGTGTGTGTGTGTGTGTGTGACTGTGAGGTAAACAATGTGATTTCTCCTCTCAGCTATCTCACATTATTGATAAAACTGCCACAGTATCACAATACGAGGTGTGGCTGCACTTCCTCAGGAACCTGGCAAGAAGTGGATTCTGCAGCAAGCCAGTGTGGTAAGGGAGGACAGGCAGCGCAGATTGTTATGGGAACAGAGACCGTGAGGACAGAGCTGGCCTTGATCATGTTATTTAATCTGGGTTTTGAGATTAATCAACCTCCGTCTCCAAGAGTCAGGAGAGTTCCAACCAACATGCTTCAAATGTAAAACACAGAGAAGGAAGCTATCTAGTCCACGGTAGCCTGGTTAAATTAACGGTGGCATGGTCACACAATGGAATGTTACAGACAATGAGGATAGACAGACTATCACTTCACACACTAGTATGGATAACTCGCACTAACACAATGTTGAGCAAAAGAAACCAGACACAAAAGATCACAAAATACATGATTCCATGTATGAAAAGGCCTAAATCAGACAATGATGATCATAGGTTATAGCATTCAAGATAGTGTTTACCCTTGGAGGTGGCCCAAGGGTACTTTTGGAAATAGGCAATGTCTGGTAGTGAGCTACATGGGCATATTCAGAATGTGAAAATTCATTGAGTTGTATGCTACGGTATATACTCTTAATTATTTCACATTCAGTTAAAAGTTTAAAAACACCTACAGAGAAGAGATAACAAATGCCTCATTTTTCTACCTCAGTTCCTTTGTGTTTAAATGCTCTGGAAATAATAAAGAAAAGGCAGGACAACTTAGCAGCACAAAATAAATATGTGGAGAAGAGTTTCTTAAAAAAAAAAAAAAGATAGAATTATCACCTTCAAGGAAATAATTGCTGTAGCTTAAATGTTTGTGCCTCCTCCAAAATTCATAGAATAAAACCTAATCCCCACTGGGATAGCATTGAAAGGTGGGGACTTTAAGAGGTAATTAAGTCACGAGGACAAAGGCCTCAGGGATGGTCCTGTGAGACCTTACAAAAGGGCTCCAGGTGGACGGGGGAGGTCTTCCTTGTCGTCTCTTGCTCTTCTCTTTTGCCATGTGAAGAACAGTGTTCCTCACCTCCAGAGTGTGCAGCATTCAAGGTGCCTTCTTGGAAGCAGAGACCAGGCTCTGACCAGCCACCAAACCTGACAATGCCTTGATCTTGGACTTCCCAGCCTCCAGAACTATGAGAAAATAAATTTCTGTTCATTATAAATTACCCAGTCTGATATATTCTGTTATAGCCGCACACAACTGACTAGGACAATAGCCAACATACACGATACAATTTAATTAAATGGATATTGATTGAGCACCTACTGAGTGCCAGGCATCCTTCTAGATACTAGGGATAAATCAGGGAACAAATCTGACAAAGACCCTGCCTTCCCAGAGCTTATGCTCTAGTGGAGGGATGGAAAGATCATAGAAAATAAAATAAATATGCAAACTGCATTGTAGTTAGAAGATAATCAGTACGCTGGGGAACAAATAGAGCTGGAAAGGGTGA
Source organism: Varecia variegata (assembly GCA_028533085.1). Classification (NCBI taxonomy): domain Eukaryota; kingdom Metazoa; phylum Chordata; class Mammalia; order Primates; family Lemuridae; genus Varecia; species Varecia variegata. The sequence goes on along the minus strand of JAQIFY010000439.1, from coordinate 6,019 downwards.
TCAAGGGTACATAAGGAGAACTGGTTATACATTCTAAAAGGTGGTGAAAATGTAAAATTTGAAGAAAATATGAGGAAGGCACTAAATGATCTGTATTCCTCCTGCCTTTTGATTATCATGGAATAAAAATTATTTTCTGACCTTTAGGAATATTTATGGCCCTTTCTCCAGCCCCAGAATGATTAATGCATAGGATTGAGCCAGCTTTACTGTATCACTCAGTCATATCTGAGCCAAATCCCTAAAATTGAGAGTAACAATAATAAAATTGGCCAACATGTAGAACCTGGTCATTTATTTGCTTTGCTATATAGTTTGTTTTTCATGTCTACTTTTATCATTAAGTGAATCTTTTGAAGTATTTTTAAGATACAACAAAGTAGGAAGAGAATTTGTATTTTTCAGTGTGGTCTTTGTTATTTTTTAGTGGGTTGCTTGTTTTATGTAGTAGCTCACACAGTGAATTCCAAGAAGAAATAGTCAATCCATTTTCTACACTTTCTAATGCTTCAGAGATTATCTCAATCTTTACATTAATTGGCTCCTTATAAAAATCTGCCAATTGATTGGCAGAATTTACCACTCATCTTAAAACTCATTGCTTTAAACTTAATTTGACTTTTCTTTGTTTAATAAAGGAGCACGTGCATGATTCAGAGTGTAAGAAGATGTTAAATTGAAACTTTCAGCTGGAAGCACCAAGACATTATGGGCATCAGATTTCAGTCAGGTGCTGGGCTGTGAGCAAAGGACTTAAAGGAAATGATTGAGGACCATCCTGATAACTTTTGAATCTGTCACAAAATGATAGACGATCGGTGATTGGAGATTATTGAGACGGTCTCATTAGGGATTGTGCTATAGGCCAAGGGCCTATTCTAGAAGGGTGGGGATATATCTTCCCTGGCCCCCAAGTGTCCTGAAAGTGGCTTTACTAGCCCCACTTGAAGAACTTGACAAGTGCCGGCCCTTACAGCAAGAAAATAACAGTGACTGGGGTCTAATCTCCACCTGAATATTCTGAGGCCAAGAGTCTGTGGCTTCCAGCTCAAGAATGCAGGGCAGGAAAGAGTGAGAGCTGAGGACAGAACTTAGGAATGACCACCCTCCCAACAAAGGTGAGAGACAAAGGACACACAGGGCTCCTATGACTCATATGTTGGTCCCATGGGAGCGTATGAACCAAAATCTACCTTGATTTTTGCTTCCACTGACCCCTTGGTAGGCTGTTGGGAATCCAATAGTGTCCGTATTAAACGAGTATTCGGGAAACTAGTGGCCGAAGGCAGAGTGACAGAGGAATAGAATGTGTCATCCATGTCACAGGAGGCGGGATAGTGGAGCCCAGTAGGAGAGCCAACAAAACCCTATGGAAGGGTCCATCAGAAAGTGCTGTTATTCTCCCCCAAAGCCAGAGTCTGTGAAGCTATTTCATGACAGCATTAGATAAATAAGGATTTTCCTGTTCTCCTTGCTTTCTGTGCTGCCTCCCCTTGGTTATTCTAGAATGTGTTAGTAATATAGCTATTGAGTGGCAGAGGGAAAAAGGGAAAAGAGAAAGGCAACCACGACTTTTCTCCAAAAGCAGGCTGTCAGCCTGCAGTCAGCGAGGGAGAAAATACACATTAATGATTTGATTGTTTTTTGGAGATAGATATTGTTAAGTATTCAATTGTAACAAAGTAGCTTGAAATGATATATGACTTTCTATTAATTCAAGGGCAACTATAAAACCATGGTGACTACCTGGATTTTCACCTGAAGCCAGAGAAAACAGTGAGAGAGAAAAATATCCACCAAGAAACAGTGAGAGAGAAAAATTAAGCTCCTTTTATGATTACACCCTATGAGTCAAACATGCTTGACATGTGGACCCATGAGGGAGGCTTTCTGGGCCCACTCATGAAGACCAATGCGTGGTGGGTGGGGTGGCAACTCTAGCCCATGTTTGAGTGCGTGAGACCAACAACCCAACTCACAGTGTTTTATCTTGTGATCTTGGACCAGATCCTCAGAGCGGCCTGAGCAAAGGTTCACCAATCCAATTCTGTATCTAGGATTCTTAAACATAAGTAATTGTATGTAAGAGTCAGTAGCTGATTTTGTTAAACATGAAGATTTCTAGGCCCCACCCAAGAGACTCTGATTCATCAGGTTCAGAGTAGATCATTGTTAATTAGCACCCCAAGTTGTTATAAGGTAGGTGGTCTGGAACCTCTCTTTGTGAAACATTGTTTTAGGGCAGTGCTTCTCAAACTTTAATGGGCATATGAATCACCAGGGGATCTTGTTAAAGTGCATTCTGACCCACACAGCCTCATGAGACTCTGTGTTTCTTACAAACTCCAGGTGATGCTGATTCAAGTACCACCTTTGGGTAACAATGGTTAGGACACCGTTTCCCAAACCCACCTTCCTTGTTTTAAGAATCACAGATAATACCTGTTCAAAACACAGATTTCAGGTCTCTACCCTCAATTTGTTGACTCACAATCTTCAGGTGAGAGATGTAGGAAGTGAGGAGCATCCTCAAGTCCTTGCTGGAGACTGGAGCCATCCCGAAGCCCTTGACAATGTCTAGTGGGGGAGCCCAGGGACAGCCTAAGGCGGCATGAACAACACAGCTGTTCCTCTGTTCTTCCTAATGACTAGGCCCAACAGGGAAAAAGAAGAAACATCCAAAGCCGCTAGTTCTATTTCAGTTCTCCTGGACCATGGAAGAAAATTCTAAGTGTCTCCCTGGGTGGCTCAGTACCCATGCTCGACCTCACACAAAGGTTCCCACCCTAGACCAGTGGTTTTCAGTCTTGACTGCACACCAGAAGTATCTGGAGACTTAAAAAAATAAATCAATGCTGGGCTCCACCCCCTAAAAATTCTGTTTAAACTGGCCTAGGTGGTAGGATTCTTAGGAACTCCCACAGGTAATTGTATGGGAAGTGAAAGTTACAGACCCGTGCCCTAGAAGATGTGCTCTGAAAGAGTCCTGCATAAAGAAATCTTACCCCATTATTTTGTAACTGTGGCTAAAATCCTGTACTTGCAGTCATTTGAGGTCAGTTTATTGTTTCCAAAAGTTTTCTGTCAAAATTATATGGCCCACAATTATATCATATGAACAATTTCACACTCATTAAAGTACTGGCAAAGTTTAGTCAATCAAACAGGCTAACAGCCACTGGCAGAAAGCTTGGTGCTATTTTTGTGCTATTATAATACCTACTAGCATGAATTCTATTGCATCATGCTTTCCATTAGGATATATTATCTGTTTTTACAATGGTCTTTAAGTGGCATTTTATTATTGCTACAAGAAGATGAAGATGCTATAGCCCAGGGAGCTTAACTGATCTTTCTTTCAAGCTCTAGTCCTGCAGACTGAACCAACTAGTTAAAACCAAGGATGTTAACATCCTTAGTGAAGTATCTAAAGAATGTAAAAACAAGCACCACATGTACTCACTATTAAACTGGAACTAACTGATGAGCACACATGTGCACAGAGGGAAGTCAAACTCAATGGAAATCAAGCAGGGGTGCATGGGGAGGAGGGGATAGGCTAAAACCTACCTAACAGGTACAATGAACACTCTGGGTGACGGACACACTTTTAACCCTGACTTAAGCATTACAAAAGTGATCCACATAATCGAAGTACCTCTGTAATACTTTGAAATTTTAAAAAAGACACTTTTAAAATGCAACATGACCATAGAAAAATCAAAATTTTCTTTCTCGACTAGGACCACTTCCAGCGTCTCTATTCATGGCAAAACTTTCACTCCAGTTTTGCAAGCCAGAATCTTAGACTTACCTTTGAAGCCACTATCTCCACTCCATCATCTCCCACACCCAAATCCTTCACCAAAGCCATTGGATTTTACCTCCTGACATCTGCAGATTGTACTAATTTTCTTCATACTCTCTACCACTATCCACCTCAGTCCCATATGTGCTCATCTTATCTTTCTCCTGCTCAACCCTCCTAAACGGTGTACTTGAATCAATAACCTCTTGTCTCTTTCCCAACCATTTTCCCTTTTCAGACAATATTCTTTTGAAACCCCAAGTCTCTTAGGATAAAGCCAAGTTCATTTCTCTTAAGACAAAGACAAACTCCTTAACATGGCAAACAAAGGCTTCCATGATCTTGGCCCTCCGCCTCTCCAGCATCATCTCTGGTCTCCCTACACTTCCTTTATTTCAGCCACTCTGACATTTCCTGGGTCCTCTCCACGTCTGTGCTCTCTCTTGCCACAGGACAATGCACAGGCATCCACTTTGCACGGGACACCACCCTGCTTCTACCCATCTAGTTAACTTCTACTCATCCTCCAAATTTCAAACTCATCACTACTTTCTCAGGAAGGCCTTCTCACTCCTACAATCGTAGGTAAATTATCCCAGTTATAATAGCACCAAGAATCACCAGCTTGTTGCACTTCTCACAGTTGCAATTTGGCATTAATTTATAGTCATTTGATTTGGTTTTCTCCTCCAGGAGAGGACAAGCTCCAGGACAAAAGGAACCATGTCTTTTTTGCTTCACCTTAAATCCCCTGCCTTCCACAGTGGCTGGCACATAGTAGGAACAAATTTAAAGAAAAAAAATTTGGGTGAATGAATAAATAAATGAAAAAATAAGAGTTTAGTGTAATAGAAAAAAATTTGTTATGCAAAGAGATCATCGTGGTTTTAAAACATTTTAAAACATATGAACTTCTTTTCTAAGTGCAATCTTATGTAGATCCAAACCACATAAGGCAGATAGAAATAGAGCTGGGCTTTGGTTAAACTAAGAATGAGGGTCCCCAAAGACTGACAGTGAGCTTCTTGGACCTTTCCTTCAACCTCTGGTGTATACTAGCACCCTCCCTTCCAAAGCCTTGCTCAAGTAACGAACTAGCTTTGAACCTGATTGTTCTTTACTCTGATTTCTTTGTGGATCATAGGGTATATATTTCATGCTGATATCTACCCTATACATCCTATACTCCTGTCTCAGAAAACCTCTCCATGTTTTTAAATATGCCTTAAAAAAATCCATGCATCTGGACACACAATTTCCTCTCCTTGGAATGCCCTTTTGCCATCCTATTGGCACCCTTATGCTTTAAGCTGCCAAATATCTATGTTTTTTTAAGACCCTATCGCACACTATCCTCTTATTCAGTCTTGCATAACTGCCCTGGATAGGCTTTGGTGCATCACAACACTTTGTCTAAACCTCTACCTGATGGGTAGAATTCAAGGTGAACCCCAAGATCCCAGCCTCCATGTATAATTTGTAAATATGATGGATTTTACTCCTATGATTAGGTTATGGCCACACTGAACTTTGAGAAAGGGAAATTACAGCCTGTCTCTGAGTTCCGGTTCAGCAGTTCTGGAGTGAGACCCGAGATTCTCATTTTCTAACAAGCTCCTAGAGGCTACTGATGCTGCTGGTCTGCAGATTGCTCTTTGAAAAGCACTGCAGACCAGTAATTCTCAACCTGGGTGGCACATTACAATCATCTGTGCAGTATTCAAAAAGATTGATGACCAGATACTGCCTACAGAGATTCTTATTTAATTGGTTTGTGATACACCTAACATTGGTGTATTTTAAAATCTCCCCAGATGATTCTAATGTACCACTAGGATGGAAATCCACTACTCTTTTCTTTCTCTTTGATTCAACTTCAATAATTTAAAATATCTGTCATCTCTAATAGACTTTAAGATCCCTGAGGACAGACACCACGTCTATAGGTTTTCCTACTTTATCACCATATCCTAGAATAACTATCTCAAGTCTCATTGGTTTCCAGTACATATCATTACTGACCATTGTTCCACTGTGTTATCTTCATCTATGTAATAACAATGCCAATGTCTTTACTTGCTTACCTCCATGGATGTTGTGGTGATCCAGAAATAATATCTTCCTTAAATACTTATATCAGTTAAGTATTAATGTATAACAAACCACCTCAATGCTCAGGGGCTCAGAACAATAAGCATCTTACACTGGTTA
>JAQIFY010004389.1:0-11805 GCA_028533085.1 Varecia variegata | reverse complement strand
GGAGATCCATTTCATATTGTAAGTCCTTATATTCTGATATTTCTGGAGTAAATTACCCAAAGGGAAAGGTAACTTTTTTATACATATACATATTTTCATTTCCAACAATTATAGTTTTAATTTATCTTTATTTTTATCTAATTACTGATACTTGAAAAATGTAACACTATTTGTTGACTTCTCCAAAATGCTTTCTTTCAAAGGACAGAATACACCATTAAACATTTTCTAATAAGAAGAAATATTCAGCTCAGTATTACATATCAATAATTGAGAGCACAGAGAGCTTAATTGATGATTTAAGGTCACACAGTTGGTCAATCTTATTCCAGAAAATAAAATTATTATTCCAATTCTTCAATGTTGAACCTTAATAATTTTCATAATAATCCCAATTTAAGCTGTTACAGATGTTTCCTTCTTGAGAAAAGGAGTAAATATTATCTTACATTAAGCTTTCTAAATAATTTTTGAGGTTTTATTGAGTTTTGTTCTTTCTAAATGTACATTTGCCTGCTTTTTTGCACACTTGAACATTTTGTGTGCCTAGCATAAGAAAATATTTTTAGAGATTGAATTACAGAGAATGTTAAAAATGTTTTTACTCTATCATAAGACTGTAAACATTGTGGTCAGAAAGTTAATCTGAAAATTCCAAGCTTATAACATATACATACATGCAAATAAGTAGATAAGAATAGTTTTAAAAAATATTTCATCTGACACACAGGAGCTAAGTGAACCGTGAAATGTAAAAATCTGAAAAATGTGAAACTGAGGAGCAAATTCAAACATGCCCAGGGCAACAAATAAGATTTTTATGGTGTTTGTTTTTTTTTTTGTTTTTGTTTTTGTTTTTGTATGTTTGTTTTTATTTCTAGCTGACTAATGTGCATCTTCCATGATGGATGATATATCAAAATAATCTTTACTAAACTCAATAGTCTGAATCTTGCATAAATTAGGTGTGGAAACTTATGAAAATTTTATGATGTGGTAATGGTCTGCTTCTCTTTGGTTATTTTCTTTGCATTTGTTGTCTAGCTATGTTCAAATTCCTTTCTCCCATTAGATATGAAATTTCTGAGGGTGGGTACTGCATCTTAAGCCATCTTTCCATTTCTAGGTTCTAGCCCAGGGTTTGCGTCAAAATAAATACTCAGCAAATTATGGAATAATTAAGTGACTTGGAAAGAAAATCACATGATAAATTGAATGTTCATAAATCTTTAAGAAAAATAACGTAACTTAAGATATTTTCCTAAGAATCTTTTTCACTCACTTAGCCATTCTTGCCCTCATCTTAATGGGATGGAAATGAAAAGGGAGAGGACATACATAATTTGGCTTTTAGTAAATTAAAGAAATAAAAAAATAAGAATATCTTTATAAAAGAGAGGTGACATACTTGAAATGGATCTTGAAAAATAAATAGGATTTTGACAGCAGAGATTGAAGTACTTAGATTGGAAGGAAAAACACAAAGACTTAATAGCATAAGATTGAATGTATGAGGCAATGACAACAGATTGATTTAACTGGAGACTAGGGCAGGTATATGGAAAGACTTGTGCAAATTTAAGCCACAGCCTTGAAAGCCAGGTAGATGAGTTTACCTTAATTTGTTAAAGATAACATTTCATGAAATTTTTTTATTTTGTTTTTAGAGACAGAATCTTGCTCTGTTACACAGGCTAGAATGCAGTGGAGCAATTATAGTGTGCTGCAGCCTTGGACTTCCTGGGCTCAAGAGGTCCACCCAGCTCAGCCTCCCATGTAGCTGGGTAGGTGCACGCTACCACATCCAGATGATTTTTTAATTTTCTGTAGAGACAGGGTCTTGCTGTGTTGCCAAGGCTCTTCTTAATAAGTTTTTAAAGGTCATCTTTTTATATATACTATTTTCTTTTTATTTGATTGGATTGAATAGTCACCCTTACTTAAATATTATTCTGAATACAAGTAATCATTTCTTCATTCACTATTAACTGAGCAGTAAATGATCCTAATTATTCAGTATAGGCAGACTGTCCTGCCTTTAGACTTTTCTTTTGTTTAAAAACCGATGTTTCTTGATATGTATTTCAAGGAGAAATCATTATATGTACTCCCATTGCCCTTTGATTCAACTAATTGCATCTTCTCTCTGGTGGTGAACAAATGTGCTTTTGTTTTATCGCCTGACTTCTTCAAAGTCAGTTACATTTAAACACTCACATTTAAAAAATATAGATAATAAATTAAATGGCTTTCTTCACATCTTGATGAATCTCACTTCTAAATATTAAATTCATTTTGATTCAGTTATGGAGATCTGGGGACCCAGTATACTAAGGTGGATTGGTTCCAGTAGGTTTATAGACTCTTAGAATAACTTTGGTATGTTATTTTTAATTTTATAAGCTCAGGGAGGCCAAGATCCACCTCCCTTAGGATTTGAAATAGTCTGTTGGGTTGCATTTTTAAAAATCTCTTTTTTATATCTTCAAGACCACTGTATGAGGAATACAACTGTTGGGTCATTTCCAAACCACTCTCAAGTAGAATTAAACTGAAGCTTATTTCTCAAACCAAGGTGAGCCAGAATAAGGTCATCCTTGAAACACAGGAGTAAGCACCATTACTCGGCATTATTTTATAGACCAATATTTTGAACATTGTTAGAGAATTAAAATAAAAGAAAAAAAAGTAGTTTTGCAGTCTCATGATCATATTACCCTCATCACTTGTGTTTGTGCCAGAAATTGAAGGTCTTACAGAAAAACAACATGCAAACAACCCAAGAAAATGGTATAATACAATAACAGCAAGGTTATTTCAAATTTACCCTCTTGGAATTTTAAGCATCTCACTTCCCCCCCCCCCACTCTTTCCTGGTCTGCATATTTGCTGTACTTGGTCACTTGATGCTGATCCCCTGGCCAGGTCTGTTGCTGACCCACAGGGTGCAAGCTCTTGTCTCCACACTTTGCCCATCAGCCCTTTCCCTCCTCTGCTGACACTTCAGCTTTCCTCTGCCCTGCAGCTGGCATTTACCCAGCACAAAGAAAGTGACTCTCTCCTTGAATATGACAGGCAGAAAAGCTGCCTCTTACACTGAGTGCACTTTGGGTCCTTAGAGGAAAGTAAGAGGAATTCAAGTGAGGGGAAATCCTTCACGCAGCTTTGCTGCTAACTTAGATGACTGTTTATCCTTTGTCTTCACAGCTGTTGCCTCTTTTCAAGCAAATAGATTTAAGAAAAATAGTAAACTATATCATGAAAGTTAACATACATTTCCTCATCATATTCTCTGTTTTCTTTTTCCTTGTATATTAAGTTTAAAACAAAGTTACCATGAAAATAAAGTGGGACCTCTGACAATACCCTGAAGTTTGAATTTTTTATTGTTATTATATTTTCTTCTTCATTAGGTCTGGCTCCTATGTAACTATGCCTGCAGGGAAGGAGATACTGCCCAAGCAGGCACTGTTATTATTTGGGGTTATAATATATCCATTTTATAGGTTATTTTGCATTTCTTTCCTGGAGATAATAGCCATATAATTCTGAAATATTCTTTAGTAGAAGCTTATATTATTATACATGGAGGAAAAAAATTTCTACTTGCACTGGTCACTCTTTTATATTCGTGATTACATGTATTCAGCAACTGTTTATTGGAAGATTGGCTTAGTTTACTGATATTTTTTCTTAATGATTTAGATGAGAATAAAGGTAAGCATTAAATATGGGAAAAAGGTCTTTTGGAATTACTTGTAGGACTGTGAGATTTTGTTGCATTGCTGTCTTATATGTCCTTACGTGCTACGACATAGGAGAAAGCACAACAGAGTGAAAGGTGCACAGGTCTTCACTTGATTTATGCTCCCAGTTCTCCCACTACCATTCCCATGGGTAGGACATTTCCCTTCTTCATGCTTTAGATTCTTTACCTATAAAATTAACAAAGGGCTTAGCTATCTCCAAGACCTTTCTTGGATTATTTTTTCCTCTAGTATCAATCATTTAAATTGTAACACGTCCTTGCTCAGGAAAATGAATGGATGTGATAGCATTCAGGACATATTACCCAAAATATGGCACCTTGGCATATTGAGTATTTTAAGCTGAAGGAATTTGAGAAAATAGCAGACGCAGGAAGTTCTCTCTGACATTCTCCCACGATTCTTTCCTGAAGCAGGCCAAAAAGAATGCTCTGACCTTCCTCTAAAGTATATCATGAGATGCTCATTCCTCAGGGGTGCTCCCTATACTCAGATAAAGAAATGAAGATGCAGAGACAGGGAAAAAACTGAACAAAGGGGCCTTGTTAAGTTCTCTTTTAGTTTATTCCCATTAGATCATGCCCTTTTGTCCTCCAATAATACTTCTGCATGACTGTCCATTAAAATGCCCAGGTTTTTCTGCTTCTTTGGGTCTTCATTTCTGAAGCCTCTCATATCTCAGCCATGAACCTTGTAATGGGTGAAGAAAAGATATTACTGTATCCCCTCTTGATAATTAAAAGATACAGGTTAAAGAACTTGAGCTATGATTTTTACATGTCTTCAAGATAGAGAATCCTGTGTGAAAAATAAGATGAAAATGACATAAATTTATGAATTTTGCCTCCTGACCTCAGTGGTATTTTTACACAAGATGGTTAGATGGTTGAATTGAGTTGCCCCCAGTCAAAGGGGTCGAATCACACTTCATATATAATTTGGCCGTGAGAGTAAAATGTGGTGTGCTAAGTGCAAAGGAAGTGAATACTTTGGAAAATAAACATTTGGAGGACATACTATCCTCAGGGAGGATAGACAGTTGTAAATGTTACTTCTATGTGTAAACTTGACTGCTCTTTGGGGTGCCCAGACAAACCTTATTTTGGGTGTGTCTGTGAGAATTGTTTTTGGATGAGATTAATATTTAAATAAGTAGACTGAATAAAGCAGATGGCTCTCCATAATGTACGTGGTCCTCATCTAATCAGTTGAGGTCTTGACTTGAACAAAAATGCTGAACCTCCCCTGAGGAAAAGAAAATTCTTCCTGCCTAACGGCTCTCAAACTGGGACATCAGCTTTTTCCTGCCTTTGGGCCGGAACTACACCATCAGCTCTCTTGGATCTCTGGCTTGCTGACTTACTCTGCAGATCTTGGGATTTGACAGACTCCATAATTGCATGAGCCAATTCTTAGTAATAAATCTCTTTATATACGTTGGGTGTGGAGGAGGTAAGGGTATGCATGTGTGTGTGCATATATATATACACACACACACTTTTTTTTGTTTGTTCTATTTCCCTGGAGAAATAATATAATAGTTAATGATCATATACAAAAATACAACAAAGAAGACATTCATATATTTTAAAATTTTTCTAGGATTTATATATTGACATTATGCACAAAAAGAACAGAGTTTGTGCAATTGACTGTAGTTTTCCTTTGATTCATTATGAGAAACTTTCATAATTGCTTTACTTCTTCATGATCCAGGAGAGAATATCTAAGAAAGACAGCAAATCATTCCCTCACACAGCAGTGTTGAGCCATTGTTGTGGTCACTATTCAATTTAGCTATTGTGTTATGACAAAAGGACAATGCAGATTGATTATGCGATTATCCCCCATTGTGTCTTCAAGCCGAATGGCCAATTTGGTGTGACTCTTTAGCTTGTCTTCAGCTTTTAATGTGTTACATGGCCTTACTGGGAAACACAATTGCACATGTGAATGAGACTGAGTCAGAGGATGTGAGTGGGAATATGTTTATCACTTCCCTTTAAGAAATCCTGGAAGGTATTTTCAATACATTAACTGCTCTTACCCTTTTTTTCCCTGAAAGATATAAAGAAATCAAGGTTAGGAGATTAGGGGATAAGGAAGGAGTAGTAAAGGGAAAAAGGTATTTTACAATATTTGCTATGCAAAATTGTGGAGTAAACCTTCAGTTGTTGAATAAGAAGTAGCAATAGACTTGTCTCCATTGTTTCTATGCTGGATGCTAATATGGTTACAGGGTGAAAGAAAATATTCTGCAGTATACTAATTCACTATATTGAGAGCAAAGTTGTTTTAAAATTGCTATTGATAAACCCCCTACAGTTGTGGAGAAGAAAAAGCCATGTTTTCTCATGTTAAATGGGTGCCTTTAGACTGGAGCCTAAGCATCAAATCAGACCAACTGGGGGTTGCATGTTTCATGTCAAGAATGAAATGCTAAGTTTTGTAACATTTTGCTGTCACAAAATTGACACAGAACAGTAGGAAATGAGATTCTAGCTTAAAACATAGCCCAGAAATAATTAGTCTGGAATATTGATCTCTTGGAAAGAAATCCTGAACCACTGCTATATTGAGATAAGAAAATAAGAAATAAAGAATTATACATTTTTTAAAATTTCAGAACCATGATGCAACAAGGAAAAGGCAGCTACAGCAAAAGTGGAGGCAGCAAGAAGGACAGTGAAAAGTCACCGATCCCCAACACAAAGGATTGTCCCCTGGTCTTTTAGGTAATGCTTACCTTTATTCTCATCTAAATCATTAAGAAAAAATATCAGTCTCATTCACATGTGCAATTGTGTTTTAGCAGTAATATCTAAGATAGCAGCTACTACCTGGCAGAGAGAAAGAGTGATGAGAAAAGTCCCCTAGGAATCCAAGTCCAAAAGAGTCAAACTTCTTCCAATTAATGGAAAGGAAGGAAGGAAGGAAGGAAGGAAGGAAGAAAGAAAGAAAGTTTGTTTTTCTACACTACAAGGACTGTCAAACAAGACAAGAGGTGTATGTGAAGCATTCAGGTAAATGTGATCCCAGCTGCCATGACATCCCGGGGCAGCTGGTGCACTTTGGAAACATACTGTGACACTGTCATCTGGAATTCAATAAGTGGTGCAGAAGTATTTCCTGGAAAATGTGGATGCACACAATTAAGTAGAGAGGAGCAAATTAAGCCCAAGAGTAATACACAAACCTGGAGCTAATAACCATTGGGGTTAAAACATCAGATCTGCTGGCCAGTGTTAGATCGATCATGTGCTATAGCTCAGTAGCCATGGCAGACGTTGGCACAGGAACCTGCATGCCAAGTCAGTAAATCCCAGCACTGCCAAGACAAGAGCCACCTGAAATCTGATCATTTTATTACAGGACCATGTATGGTCCTGCTTTGTAATTTGGATGTTTTAGAATCATTCTTTCCTGTCTAGCTTACTTAATGAGTAGTAAATTAGTACTTAATGAGTAGAATATAATGAGTAGCTAAGCATTTGCTGAGAATTTCTGAGTACAAAAATCAGCACAAAGTACAAAAATATTTACATGGTTTCAAGGTTTTATCCCCGTCCCACCCACACAAAGATTATTTAATCATAAAGGAGAAATCTAGGATAACACTCAGGCAGATAACAAAATGATCCAACTTCACAGCATGAACAATGAGATAAAGTGGCAAACCAACTTTACATCTGCAATGATGTGATAAAACAGACAAATCCCTTCATCATCTATGTAGTATTCTTACCAAAGCTTTTAAACTTAAGCATGAGGAAAGAATCAGACAAGTACAGGTTGCTAAATATCCTAAAATATAATTGTCCTAAACAAACATACAAATCTAGAATGTGAAATATCCCACAATGCAGTTGGCCAACTCTTCAAAAGTATTAATGTCATGAAAGAGAAGTGGGAGGATTCTTGCAGATTAAAGGGGTAAAGAGATATTGCAATTAGGTAAAATGCACAATCCTGTTTGAATCCTTAACGAAAGGATTGCTAAAAATACTATAAATATATTTGAGGGATGACTGGATACATTTGGCTACAGAAACTAGAAAATGTTTTTGAACAATGTCAAATTTATGGGATGTACAGCCAGATAATTCGAAAAAGACCCAGCTGTAATGCAGTCAGAAGAAAGACCACTACAGTTGTGGATAGTGGAGCACATCCTGGCCACAGACCTCCCTCATGCAGAAAGCTCTGTGCCCAGTCTCTGCTATTATTGGAAGTTTTTTCTGCCACCAGTTTCAGGACAAATCATAGGGGTTTTCTCCTTCAAGGAGAGAAGGACCAGATCCAGGCTTTTGGGGTCCTGAACTTTATAGAATTTTGAGAGCTCTGTGTTTTGAGAACACAGATATAAAATTATGAATAAAAAATTGAGTAAAATATTTAATATTTCCTTAGAATAAGAAAAAATTAAATTCTAAACTAAACAAATGAAACAAACCATTGTCTTAAATGAAATTACCTTGAATTGGATTATGTAGGAAACTTCTGGAGGCACTTACTAAGGAATAGTACCAGTGAAAGAGTGAAAGAAGCAGGATAAGACAGAGTGAAGTGATGGGATTCAGACCACTGGGACTCAGGGATGCTATGTCTGAGGCTGTGGGAGGAAAGGAGGTGAAGGAATTGCCTGAGCAGATGCCTGAAATAAGGGCAGGTGTTAACAGTCTAGTTGGGGGACATATATCAGCGATCTGGGAGTACAGCAAAGCATGCTCCAACCTCAGAGCCTAAGGGGTCTCATGCCTGAAAAGCCGTGGAGCGGCCTAACATGATAACTTCTCAAGGCTGCAGAGGTAGATTGCAATATGTCAGCCCGGGAGAAAGGTCTTAAGGCTTTCATTGTTGGAACACTGGGCCAAGTTCCTTCTCTCCCTTTCTTTCCACAATGCCTCGGTTAACGTAAAACCAGTCTCCCAGTGGAAAGCATGCAGTTTCTTTGTTCCTTGATCAAATGGGTCGCAGCTACTGAAGTTAGAAGATTGATATCTATGTACATAGCTTGAACAACTTACTAAGGTGAAACAGAATCTGGGGTTATAAACTCAGGAAAGATAAGGGAAATATGAGGATATAACGTTCCCGTTTCTCAGGTCAGCTTGAAGCTAGTTAAAGCATTACTCAGTGTCAGCCAGGTACTCCCACTTTGAGACATATGTCCAGCCCCTCCTATAAAGCCAAATTACTTCCATGCGTCCTTTTCTGGTAGATCATAATTACACTCTCCCTCCAGGACTATTGCTCTTTCTTTGTATTTAGTTATTGTCTAAGGAAGCACAGTATTTTCTTCCTGTACCTTCTGTTTCTCCTTAAGTTCCTCTGGGTTTCACAATGGTATTATTTTTCTCAAAGTCACCTGAACTCTTGCTCCATAGTATCTCTGTACATTTCTCATAGAATTCTCAGAACCTTTCAGGAAACACGGCGTCTTCTGCTTAGCTCCCTTGAGTTTTATTACCTGCATATACAAGAATTTTTTCTCTTTATTCAGTTCTTCTAAAAGTCTCAAATCTTTTGAAATTCAGATCTCCATTGTCCATTAAATATAATTATAATAAAATTTTTAAGAATTGATTTCCAAGACGGAAGACAGAAGCTAAGAATTGCTCTGAGCAAAGAGATTTGACTGTGACATACATCCCTTTCGGAATATGCTTACAGTCAGATGGCTTTAAGAAATCTAATAAATTACATCTCTGAACATTTTAACAGAAGAAATATCTATGTAAAATATTATATCATATTATTCAAGACCTACCAAATTTGAATTCTGTATCAGACATTTAATGTAATGACACTTTCAATGATGTTTCCCAGGGTGCAGGTGTTTGGAACATTTTTTTGCTCACTATACTAAGTTCTTATTCACCAACTTTTTAACATTTCTTTCATTTTGAGTCATCAAATATGGTTAGCATAAAGATTGTGAACAGACAAGATTATGAATTGACTCATTCCTTTTTCCTCTTGCAATCTTTTAGGTTGCTAATTTCTTACCTGATTCCATTTCACAACCTTCTCACATTCTTCAAATGTAAGTGTCAGACAACTAGATATAGGTTGTTTGCAATGAAGGACCTTTAGCTCTGAAATTTCTTACCTGCTCTGACATTGTAAAGTTTCATTTTGCCCATCTTTCCTAAGGGGGCGTGAAATTATTGTATTTTTCATTTGGCCATCAGATATAGATGATAAGTAAAGAAAAAAGATTTTAAAAATCTATTTTATGCTTATATAATCACAATTATGTGACCCTGAGTCAGTTTGTGGGAAAAATGAAAATTTGAAAATGAAATAGATACAAAAGCTATTATCTAGTCATTTTATTAGTTTGTTCTACTTTTACTTTTCTCTAATGAATACATTAAAGTAGTGATCAACCCTTCCAGCATATATCGACACCATTGACATAAAATGTTTCTACAATCCTCTATATATGAAAAAAATGTTCTCATTCACATGTTTGGAGGGTACAGCCTGTTTTAGCAAATCTAATCCTATATTCATAAAATAAAAAATATTGGAATTGTAGTTGCTGAAATGATAAACCGTATGACAAGTTGAAAACTCCTGCAAAAGTTAAAAAGCTTATTGAGTTATTAACAATCAATTAATAATTAATTAAAAACAATTAATTTTTGTCTCTTCTATTCTCTATTCATCTTACCCCAACATCCACATGCTTAGGACAAACCCGAAGAGGCACAAAAACTGTTGAGTTAGCCTGAGTTCCTCACCTAGAGGGAGGGAAGTGATAAAAAAAAGAAGGTATTGTCAGTTTCTTTTATTCTTCTCACCACCTCTCACTGATTAAGATTCCTCAAGACCAACAATATCTAATGGACCTCATTGTTTAATCTGTCTTTTTCTCAGAATTCTGTCTATACTCTAAAACAACTAAAAGAGTGTAGTTGGAATGTTCCTGACACAAAGAAATAATAAATGTCTGAGGTGATGGATACCCCAATTACCCTGATTTGATTACTTCATTTCGTATGCTTGTATCAAAATGATGCACATACCCCATAAATACATATGATGATTACATACCTATAATGATTAAAAATAAAAAAGTACAGAGAGATTTGTAAAAAAAGAATTCTTTGTCACTTAGTTTCAGAGGTAAATCAAAGAATGCTTCCCTTTGAGAGGTTGTCAGAGAATCACTTCACTGTGAGACTCTTGAGTGGTTTTCAGTCAGTTTTGAAGGCAGGAAAAACTGGGTCTCATTCTTTGTCAATATGTTTACCATCGGTTTCACTTCACCTTTCCTTGCACACAGAGTTTACAGAGGTTTGACTAGCACTATGCTGGTAAACTTGTAGAACTGTCAAGGCGCCCTCTCTCTCCTCTGAAGAAGCCCATATTAGTAGTGTTTACTGACTTTCATAATGTAAGTACTCCCACCATGACTGATTTTGAGCTATATGTGATGCTACTGGACCCAGAGTTGGAAAAAGGTGGACACAATCAGCTCTCTTCTGCCAATGTATGTCAGCCCCCAACACACCACAGTGTTTGGCCCTTGGGGAAAGGATATCCCTTTTGGTCTGCCTACAGCCTGAATGAAAGGACACTACCCTGAAGTCCTGTGTAGCCAACTGAGGCTCTTATTACAGGCATCTCCTTGGAAATCTACATCATGTAACCCAAAAGAAATACACATGCTAAAACATAATTGAGCTCTACATTTTTAGTCAAATCAGTTCATGAAATAGTATATATCTACTCAGTTATCTTTTTAAATTCTGCTTGTGGCTCTGTAGAAATACTGTATTGCTTAGTTTAAAAAGAAGTTATGTTTGGTATGATTGAAGTCTTACTGCCTTGAAAGAAGATGAATTCTAAAAGAAGATATTTTTTCCCCCAAGTTTCTCAAATGTTTTACATTCAATATCTTAGTTAATTGTACTCATCATGCTTAAAGCTTTATTTCATAGAGCATAAACCTGGAAGTGACCTTAGGTAATAAGGTAATGTTAAATAAAATACTTTGCAAGCTCTACAACTATTATGATTTATTTTT
>JAQIFY010004388.1:0-11805 GCA_028533085.1 Varecia variegata | reverse complement strand
TAGAAATGATCTGGACAACTAACAATATATATAGAAAAAAATTAGCCGGGCATGGGGGCACATTCCCGTAGTCCCAGCTACTCGGGAGGCTGAGGCAGAAGGATTGCTTAAGCCCAGGAGTTTGAGGTTTCTGTGAGCTTGACGCCACGGCAGTCTAGCCCAGGCAACAGAGCGAGACTCTGTCTCAAAAAAAAAAAAAAAAAAAAAAAAAATTTATTTCAGTGAATTTAAAGATGTATATGTGGACAGGTAAGCATTAGTGCTTGGATAATAACATTGATTTCTCTGGAAACTCTAAGACTATATAGTCTGCTTGTGTACTAGGACTGTTCATTTTGTAATAGTAACTTTTAGTTAAAAGATATTTTCTTGAGAAAAGCTTTAAAGCAAATCATGTCCAGTTTAAAAATTTAAAAAGCAATGTGTTTTTATTCTGACGAAGCAACTGGAAGCAGTATTTTTGTATAATGATTCCATGACAATTAAAAAATAATAAAATTGGTTTGAAGTTGCATTTCAAGAACATATAATATAGACAAAAAGTATATTTAACTTTTATTTAAATTGTGAACACAATTAAGATTTAAAATTGAGTTACTAGAATTTGTCTTTTAACTTCTCATAATTTTTAAAATAGGAAACTCTTCAGAATCAAAAGGAAACATTAGCAAAGCAACACAAAGAAGCAATGGCTGTCTTTAAAAAGCAGGTAATTTCATAAGGATAGACAAGAACTACAGTTGTAAATACTGCATTTCCTTTTCCTTCTGTGAATATTATGGCAAGCTGTTCTCCATACTCACCAAAGACGAAAAAGACAAGATGGTATTATGGAAAGTAGGAAATGAATAAAGTTGTTTTGAATAACTACTGATAATAAAGTATATAGTAGTCAAATGAGTTAGTTAAGAAGGGAAATTGGGAAATCTATTTTCTTAGAGATGGAGATGTGTTTTCATCTGTCCTGAATAATTTTAAGTGAGTGGGTTTTGTGTGTTCGTGTTCTTTCCCTTCCCTTTCGTCTTTCTCTCTTTTATTAGACTATCCTAGAATCTTACCTTTTTCATTTTACCCCACTTTACCCAAGTAGATTGATAACATTATGATGAAAAGTTGAGATGTAAGTAGAGGGATGTCAAGGATGAGGAGAGGTAATTATTACATTCTGAAGCCTTGGTAAATGTCAACCATCAGTAACTAAGAAATAGAAGTAGAAAAATAGAGAAAAAAGATTGAAGAAATTAATAGCAACACCTTCAGCCAATTTGAATTCTGTAGCTCTCCTTGACTGTCTCAATTTTTTCTTTAGTTCCTAGTTAGAAAATACTAGTTTAAGAAAATGTGTTCATGTAAAATATTCTCTGAAAGTTTTTTTCCTTATATTTATCTCACATCATTTTTTCTTTTTTCTTTCCTTCTTTTTTATCTTCATCTCTATACAAGTGTGTGTTTAGAAAAAGAAATGCATATAAAGAAATAAACCTATATAATTTACGTCATTAGTGGGTTAAAGGTTCTTGATAATTTACACCTTAGTATGAATTTGTTTAAATAAATGACAGACTTTCTTCCTTTAATTTGAGATAGACCTAACCAAAGTTACAGGAGTTTTATTTGAAGGGTAAGGAAGCAGAAGCCAAAAGCGTAGCATAGTATTCTCTATGAAAGAGTAAGTCTGTGTCTCTGCTATCACAAGGACCTTTGGGCAAGATAAGAATACACATATCTGAAAGGTAAAGGAGAAAGTGCTCTTGTGTTCTTTTTTTTTCCATCTTTTTTTGTTTGTGTTTACCTCATAGAAAGGGTTCTTGAATATAAGTGAGAAGTGTGAAAAAGGAGATAGGGAAGTTCCAACGAAAAACTTTATTTCTTGAAAATTTTAGCTAATATCCTTATTGCTGCTTAGAATATTTCATAATTTTCCTTTGGTACATGCACTTTAATTTTTCTGTTTTGAAATGTCATTTTTTAAAAAAGTTATTTATTAGACCACTGCATGAGTTTTAAAAAATTTTCAGAACATACATATTGTCAATGCAAATACAAATGATATTAATTCAGAAAATTGTACCTTCAGAAAATGATACATGCTATTATTTAGGAGTAGATGGCAAAGTATTCAGACATTTAAGGAAAAAACTTCTGGAGGGGAAAATGAAACTATCAAGGTTGATTGATATCTCCAATCAGTGTGATTAAATTGTCCATTTACAACCAGGCACAGTGGTGTGCACTTCTAGTCCCCAGCTGCTTGGGAGGCTGAGGCAGGAGGATCACTTGCTCCCAGGAGTTGGAGTCTAGCCTAGACAATATACTGAGACCTTGTCTCTAAAAAAATTTAAAAATAAATAAATTGTTCATTTACCGACTGGCTTTTTTTTTCTTAGCATCTTGCTCTGTCACCCTGGCTAGAGTGCAGTGGCTTCATCATAGCTCGCTGCAGCCCCAAATTCCTGGGCTCAGGTGATCCTCCTGCCTCAGCCTCCTGAGAGCTAGGACAGCAGGTGTGTGCCACTATGCCCGGCTAATTTTTTTTCTATTTTTTTTAGAGATGGTGTCTCGCTTTTGCTCAAGCTGGAACTCCTGACCTTAAGCAATTCTCCCACCTTTGCCACCCAGAGTGCTAGGATTACAGGCATGAACTATCATGCCTGGCCGATGGGCTTTTTTTTTTTATCCTTTTATATCTTTATTTTATTTTCTGAATCTGAAAGTAACATCTTCACATTATATTAAGTTCAAACAATATAGATGTGTATAGAGAGTTTTCTGAACTCTCACTGACCAGTGTAAGTCACTGTTAACAGTTTACCTACCTGTATTTTAATTTTTAAAATTGTTTATCAGTTGCAAATGAAGATGTGTGCCTTGGAAGAAGAAAAGGTATTTATTAATTTTTTAAAATAATTTAAAACATAACTAAATACATTTAATTATCAGTTGCTTACCATAATAGAAAAGAGCATTAGTAATAAGCTAATGGAGATGGTTAACTGCCTAAAATCTTAGAAACAGAAAGGACCCAAGATAATCATGTTACTTGACTTCTGTCCTTTTACAATTGAGAATACTGATGCCTAGCAAGATTAAATGACTTGCCAAAGGTCTCACTTTGAAGTGGCAAAGTTTGGATTAGTACTCATACCTCTTCAGCCCCCAAATTAATGTTCTTACCATGCTACTATGTTTCTATTAACTATAGTGTGCTTCTAGTGCTTTTTCAATGTGATTATTTTCTTTAAAAAACATTGAAGTGACTTACTTCTGGGTGTATACCAACTGGCAAAGAGGATACAACTCCAGCAAACCTAGAAATTTATCTGGCACTAAATATTTTCTCTAGCTATCTAGTAGTTAATACATATTTTATTGTATCAATGAACATATTTTTAGTTTATTATTTTTAGCAAAAGACCTTCTTTTAAAAATTCTCCCATATTCTTACAGTCACAAGACAAATGTACCTGTATTTTATTAATTAGAATATATTTATTCTAGTTGTATGAATTAAATAATTATAAACTTTCTATAAATTCTCAGGAATGCTCTACTGAGAAAATGATTTGTTGTTATAATAAGACGTTCCATTTCATGATAATTATAACCATATAATGGCCTTATTATAATTTTATAATATTTTTAAGTCATTAGAAATGTAATTTGTACTGTAGATACGAGGTTAAAGCCTGTGAAGTATTAGGTTTAAAGTAGAGATTTTGGTTCTTGAGCTCTTCAATTTTACCCTTTTGTAATATCATTTACATTAGAAAGTACTGAAATATAGTCTTTTATTTAAAGGGAAAATATCAACTTGCTACAGAAATAAAAGAAAAAGAAATAGAAGGTTTGAAGGAAACTTTAAAAGCATTACAGGTAAAGTAACTTAGTATTGCTTAAAAAGGAATTTGGCATTTTAGCATTGAATCAGTAAAACACCATTAAATATGTAAGCTGGCAAAACAAAGCTGACAAAAATTCATATGAATTACATAATTTAATACTTTTTTCCTGAGAACCTTGAATTTTAAATTAGGATTTTCATAGTTTATTTTAAGAAGAAATGTTAAAATAACTTTCATTATTTCATGTAGTAATACAGTTAAATAGAGTTTTTAACACTTTATACATCATGAAAACGTGTAAGGCCTATATTTGTAACTGATTTACCCATGGTCCTTAAAAATTAAAATAGCATTAATTGAATCTTTACTATGTGGTATGTAGTGTGCTTATTTTCTACAAATACAAAGATTAAGAAAACATCACCTTTGCCCTTAAGTTGTTCATGGTCTTGTGGAGAATACAGAGGTATTCAACTAGTGATGATTCATTCAATATACATTTATTGAAGGTCTGCTATGTCCCAAACACTTTTATCAGCACTGAGGATATAGCAATGAATTAAAAAGACAAACATCTCTGCCCTTGTGAAGCTTACAATATAGTGGGGGAGACAAAAAATTAAATGAAGTAAATAGTAAAATAAAGAAGATATTCACATGATTTCAAAGTATCATCCTATAGACATTAATTACAAAGAGCAAAATATATTTTAAATAATGGAAAGATGCTGAAGGTCCCCACCTTAATCAAGTGATGAGGTCTAGCAGTGTTAATAATGATACAAGCTTTCCATGGGTCCACTGTTTTTATGCAATAAGGAGCACAGAACTTCACCTATGTAATTGTCTTGCCAAAAATATTAACTGAAATCTAATTATGAAGAAACAATGAGACAGAATCACAATGTATGGGACATTCTGTAAGGCAGTTGGCTTTTTCAAAAACTTCAGTGTCATGAAAAAATATCCCCCCCCCAAAAAAGTGAGGGGAACTACTTTTGATTAAAAGAGAATAAAGAGATATAGCAACCAAGTGCAATATATGAACCTTCATTGGATCCTGGGTCAAGGAAAAAAATAGCCAGTAAAAAAATTGAGAAGACAAATGGGGAATATTGGAATATCACTATATGTTAGATGATATTATTGAATTATTGTTAACTTCCCTAGGTGTAATATTGGCATTATGGCTATATATGCCAGAAAGTTTTTATTTTTAGAAAATGCATGACAAAGTATTAATATTTATGGGTGAAATTACTTAATAGCTACAACTTAGTTTGAGATAATTTAAAAAAACCAAAAAGTATATGTGTGTATGAACACAATGAAAAGAAAGTAAGGAAAAATGTTAATTGATGTTGTAGAAGAAGCTGGAGAAGATCATTCTTAGCTGAAGGGTATGAATAAAGACTTGCAGGTGTAGGTTTTTTAGGATATCTCTTTGATAATATCTATAGTGGTTACTCTAGGGATTAAAAAATGTATTTGTGTGTGTATATGTGTATTTATATTTAGATATAGAAACATATTTGTCACAGGCTACTTATAGCACAACATTTTACTATTTTAGGTGGAGTGTAGAAAACTTAACCACAATTCAGGTTCTTACCCTTCCCACTTCATGATATGGTTATCTTAATATTACCTCTCTGTACATTAAGCATCATATAAGACAGTGCTATAATTTTTTCTTTCAACCATCAAATATAACTTTAAAAAGTCAAGAGGAAAAGAATAGCTTATTATATTTACCCAGAAGTTTCAGCCTTCATTCCTGGCCCTAAGTTTCCTTCTGTTGTCATGATTTCTTTCCTGTCTGAAGAAATTCTTTTAGCACTTCTTTTAGACCAGGTCTTCTGGTGGTAGATTTTCTTAGTTTTCTTCATCTGAAAATGTTTTTATTTCACCTTCATTCATGAAGAATATTTTCTCTGGATATAGAATTCTGTAATAAGGCAAGAAAAAGTAATAACAGACATACAGATTGGAAAGGAAAAAGCAACACTATTTTTTTGCAGACAAAATGGCCATTTTATACAAAACCTGATAGCATCTACAAAGAAGCTACTAGAACTAATGAGTGAGTTTAGCAAGGTCATGGAATACAAAAATTAATTGTATTTCTATTGCAGTGCACAATCAGAAACTGAAATACACTTATGATACAATTTATGTCAGCACCAAAACTTAGGGAATACTTGGGGATAAATTTAATGAATAATGTGCCAAATTGTAAACTGAAAACTATAAAACATTGCTCAGAAAAATTAAAGATATAAATAATGAGATAAAGTATGCTTATTGATTATGAGTCAATATTTTTAAGATGCCATGTGTATTGCTTTTTCTGTGAACTGCTTGTTCATGCCTATTTTTCTTTTGTGTTGTTGGTCTTTTTACTTCCCGTTTCTATTTCCTAGAAATAAGTTCTTTGTGTCTGTGATCTGAGATTCATGTAATTTTTCTTAGTTTGTCATTTGTCTTTTCATTTTTGATTTTGTTTGTTCAGGTTTTTATTTAATTTTTGCCAGAAATAAGTTCATTTATTTTTCTTTTATGGCTTTTGGAGTTTGTCATGGTAGAAGGGCATTCACCACTCCAAAACTATAAAGGAATTTGCTTATGTTTTCTTTTTTTTAATTTCAGAATATTACAGGGGTACAAACGCTTTAGTTACATAAATTGCCTTTGCACCGCCCAAGTCAGAGCTACAAGTGTGCCCATCTCCCAGACAGTGCACACCACACCTGTTAGGTGTGAGTTTACCCATACCCTCCTCCTCCCTCCCACCCACCTAACACCAGATGACTGCTACTTCCATATGTGCACATAGGTTTTGATCGATTAGTACCAATTTAATGGTGAGTACATGTGTTTGTTTTTCCATTTCCTGTGATACTTAATAGAATGGGCTCCAGCTCTGTCCAGGATAATAGAAGAGGTAGTTCACCATTTTTTTTTTTTTATGGTTGAGTAGTACCCCATGGCATACGTGTGCCACATTTTATTAATCCACTCTTGTACTGATGAGCACTTAGGTTGTTTCCACATCTTTGCAATTGTGAATTGTGCTGCCATAAACATTTGAGTGCAGATGTCTTTTTTATAGAATGTCCTTTTTTCCTTTGGGTAAATACCTAGTAGTGGGATTGCTGGATCAAATGGCAGTTCTACTTTTAGTTCTCTGAGGTATCTCCATACTATTTTCCATAGGTTGTACTAGTTTGCAGTCCCCCAGCAGTGTATGAGTGTTCCCGTTGTTTTGGGACTTCTTGATAAAAGCTATTCTCACTGGAGATAAAGTGGTATCTTACTGTGGTTTTGATTTGCATTTCTCTGATGATTAGAGATGTTGAGCGTTTTTTTGTATGTTTTTTGGCCATTAGTCTATCCTCTTTTGAAAAGTTTCTGTTCATGTCCTGTGCCCACTTTTTAATGGGGTTGTTTGATTTTTTTCTTGCTGATTTTTCCTGAGCTCTACATAGATTCTGGTTATTAGCCCTTTATTGGATGTATAGCATGCAAATATTTTCTCCTGTTCTGTAGATTGTCTATTCACTTTAATGATAGTTTTCTTGGCTGTGCAGGAGCGTTTTAATTTAATTGGGTCGCATTTATTTATTTTTGTTGTTGCTGTGATTACTTTTGGGGTCTTCTTAGTAAATTTTTTGCCTAGGCCTATGTCTGTAAGAGTTTTTCAGACATTTTCTTCTAGAATTCTTATGGTTTCATGCCTTAGGTTAAAGTCTATTGTTTATCATGAGTTGATTTTTGTGAGTGGTGAGAGGTGTAGATCCTGTTTCAGTCTTCTATATGTGGCTATGCAATTTTCTCAGCACAATTTATTGAATAGGGATTCTTTTCCCCAGTGTATGTTTTTGTCTGCTTTGTCAAAGATCAGATGGCAATATGAGGATGGTTTTATATCTGGGCTTTCAGTCCTGTTCCATTGGTCAATGTCTCTTTTGTTGTGCCAGTACCATGCTGTTTTGGTTACTGTAGCCTTGTAGTGTAGCTTGAGGTCTGGTAAATTTATGCCTCCCAATTTATTCTTTTTGCTTAAGGTTTCTTGTGCTGTATGGGGTCTTCTCTGGTTCCATATGAAGTGTAGAATTATTTTTTCTAGATCTGCAAAAAATGATGTTGGTATTTTAATAAGGATTGCATTAAATCTGTAG
Organism: Varecia variegata; assembly: GCA_028533085.1. Taxonomy (NCBI): domain Eukaryota; kingdom Metazoa; phylum Chordata; class Mammalia; order Primates; family Lemuridae; genus Varecia; species Varecia variegata. Next base: position 3,782 of record JAQIFY010004388.1, on the reverse strand, counting down.
ATTGCTTTGGGTAGTATAGACATTTTAACAATATTGATTCTGCCGATCTGTGCGCATGGTATGGTTTTCCATCTGTTTACATCCTCTGCTGTTTCCTTCCTCAGTATTTTGTAGTTCTCCCTGTAGAAGTATCTCACCTCCTTAGTTAATGTATTCCTAGGTGTTTTATTTTTTTTTGTTGCTATTGTGAAAGGTATTGAGTCTTTGATTTGGTTCTTAGCTTGACTGTTGGTATATATGAATGCTACTGATTTGTATACATTGATTTTGTAACCTGAGACTTTGCTGAATTTATTTATCAATTCCAGTAGTCTCTTGGCAGAATCTTTGGGGTTTTCTAGATATAAGATCATACTGTCAGCAAAGAGTGATAGTTTAACTTCTTCTGCCCTAATTTCGATACCCTTGATTTCCTTCTTTTGTCTGATTGCACTTTGTTGAGTAGAAGTGGTAAGAGAGGGCAACCTTGTCTAGTTCCAATTCTAAGTGGGAATGCTTTCAGTTTTTCTCCATTCAGTATGATGTTAGCTGTGGGTTTGTTGTACATGGCTTTTATCATATTTAGATAAGTCCCATCTATACCTATTTTGTTAAGTTCTTATCATAAAAGAGTGCTGAATTTTTTCGAATGCCTTTTCTGCATCTATTGAGAGGATCATATTGTCATTGTTTTTACTTCTATTTATGTGGTGAATTACATTTATAGATTTGCGTATGTTGGACCACCCCTGCATCTGTGGGATGAAGCCCATTTGGTCGTGATGGATTATTTTTTTGATGAGCAGCTGAATTTGGTTTGCTAGAATTTTATTGAGAATTTTTGCATCTATATTCATAAGAGATATTGGTCTTTAGTGTTTTTTTGTTGTTGTTGCATCCTTTCCTGGTTTTGGTGTCAAGGTGATGTTGGCTTCGTGAAGTGTACTGGGGAAGATTCCTCCTTCTCAATGTTGTGGAATAATTTCTGCAAGATAGTTACCAGTTCTTTGTAGGTCTGGTAAAATTCGGGTGTGAAACCATCTATTCTGGGACTTTTTTTTTTTTTTGGAAGATTTATTTATTGCTGCTTCAATTTGGGTACTTGATATTGGTCTGTTCAGGAATTCTATTTCTTCCTCATTGAGCCTAGGAAGGCTTTGTGTTTCTAAGAATTTGTCCATTTCCTCCACATTTTCAAGTTTCTGTACATAGTGAGTTTTATAGTATTCAGAGATGATATTTTGTATTTCTGTGGTACCAGTGTAATCTCTTCTTTTTCATTCCTGATTGAGCTTACTAGAGTCCTTTCTTTTCTGCTTCTGGTTACTGTAGCAGGAGGCATGTCAATTTTATTTATCTTTCAAAGAACCAACCTTTTGTTTCATTAATCTTCTGTGTAGTTCTTTAGTTCTTTATTATCAGTTTCATTTAGTTCTGCTCTAATCTTGGTTATTTTTCTTCTTCTGCTGGATTTGGGATAGGTTTGCTCATTGTTTTCCAGTTCCTGGAGATGATTCATCAGATTGTTGATTTGTGATCTTTGTCTTTTGGATGTAGGCATTTGTGGCTATGAATTTTCCTCTCAGGACTGCTTTAGCTATATCCCACAGATTTTGATAACTTGTGTCCCCTTTATCATTTAGTTCAAGGAATCTTTTGATTTCCATCTTAATTTCCTTCTTGACCTATCATTCTGTAGTAGGGTGTTTAGTTTCCATGACTTTATGTAGAGATGAGTGTTTCTGTTGGAGATGATTTCTAATTTTATTCCACTGTAGTCTAAAAAGATGCATGATATAATTTTTATATTTTTAAAAATTTGTTGAGACATGTTTTGTGCTTAAAATGTGATCAATCTTAGAGAATGTCCCATGAGCTGATGAGAAGAATGTTCAGTGGTTTTTGAGTAGAATGTTCTGTAAATGTCAGGCCGATTTGTTCGAGAGTTCTAAGTCTTTTTTTGTTTGTTTGTTTATTTTCTGTTTGGAGGATCTGTCCAGTTATGTCAGAGGGGTGTTGAAGCCCCTGACTATTATAGTGCTGTTCTTTGTCATTTTGTTTAGATCAAGTAGGATTTGCTGTATCAATCTGGGTGCACTTGTGTTAGGTGCATAAATATTTAGAATTATGTCTTCTTGTCGAATTGTTCCCTTTACCATTATATAATGACCATCTTTGTCTTTCATTACTTTTATTGATTCGAAGACTATGTCATCTGATACTAGAACTGCTACACCAGCTTTCTTTTGGTTTCCATTTGCATGGAATGTTGTTTTCCATACCTTCACCTTGAGTCTGAATGAGTCCTTGTGGGTTAGATGTGTTTTCTGGAGACAGCAGATACTTGCCTTGTATTTATTTATTCATTCAGCCTGCATATGTCTCTTCAGTGGGGAGCTCAAGCCATTCACATTTATTGAAAGAATTGATAAGTGGGGTGGATTTCTGTTCATCCTATTGAGTAGAACTTTGTTGCTTTGCTTTATCTCTTGAGCCATTGTGGTATCTGGGCTTTGACTTTCAGCTTTTGGGCGATTTTACACTGGTGGGTGTCTATTGTGCTGATTTACGTGTAATGCAGTTCTGGGTACTTCCTGTAGGGCATATCTCGTCTCGACAAATTCCCTCAGTGTTTGCTTGTCTGAGAAAGTTTTTATTTCCCCTTCATATACGAAATGTAGGTTTACAGCATACAAAATTCTAGGCTGGCCATTATTCTGTTTTAGAAGATTGAGAATGGGCCCCTAATGCCTTCTGGCTTGTAAGGTATTGGTTGAGAAGTGTGCAGTTAGTCTGATGGATTTTCCTTTGTAAGTTACCTACTGCTTTTTCCTTATGCCTTGTAGGAGTGCCTCTCTTGTGTTTATTTTGGCCAGTCTGATGACTCTGTGTCATGGTGTTTGCTTCTTTTCAATGAATCTCCTAGGAGTCCTTGAGCTTCTTGTACCTGGATATCTAGATTTCTAACAAGGCCAGGGAAATTTTCCTCAATTATTCCATCAAGTAGGTTTTCTAACCCTTGTGTATTTTCTTCTTTACCCTCAGGGATGCCTCGTTTCTTATGTTAGGTCTCTTTACATAATCACATATTTCTTGTAGGCTTTGGTTGTTCCTCTTATTTCTCTATCTCTGTGACTGACTTGCTTAGTTGAAAGGTGTTGTCTTCAAGCTTTGATATTCTTTCTTCTGCCTGATCTAACCTATTCTTAAGGCTTTTCATTGTGTTTGGTAATTTGTTGAATGAATTTTTTGTTTGATTTTTCTTTAATAATCCAATTTCATTAGTGAATTTTTCATTCTTTTCTTGCGTTGTTTTTGTGGTTTCTTTATGTTGGGTTTCCATTTTATTTTGTATTTCATTGAGCTTCCTTACAATCCATGTTCAAAATTCTTCATCTTTCATTTCAATATTCTGATTTTGGTTGGTACCCATTGCTGGAGAGCTGATGTTCCTTTTTGGGGGTATCCTTTTGCTTTGATTCTTAATACTTCCAGAGTTATTTTGCTGATTCCTTCTCACCTGGAGCAGCTGTTGCTTCTTACTTTTGGATTTTCTTTTGTTTAGATAATGACATGCCCAGTTTAATCTCTTTCATGTTCTCTTTTATTACTTCTGTGTACTCAAATTTTACATTAGATCTTTGATCATTTGAAGTTTATCTTTGTAGTATAATATGAGATATGGTTCTAAGTCTGTATTTTTCCAGATCGCTATCCAATTATCTTAACACTATTTAGGTTCTCTTCATTAGGGGTACTAGGCAATTTTAATTTTCTATTACTCCTGTTATTTTGATGGAACA